>CATIWQ010373216.1:0-29765 GCA_949673415.1 Euphorbia schlechtendalii
ACATGCGCCTTGCGCCTAGCGCCTCACATACAAAGGCGCACGCCTTTGTCACATGCACCGCCTAAAGGGCTAGGAGGCGCCAGCCTCCTCGCCCAGTGCGCCTAGCGCCTAAGGCGCGCCTGAGGCGCGCCTTTGACTACACTGTGTAGGACTAGTCTAGACCTATTATAAGTGGATGAACAATGTTGCACATGCAACCTTATATCATAAAATTGAAGTAACAAAAACATTTTGCTGGTGTTGTGCACCGATTGTGATGTTTTCATATAAGAATTTGGCTGAACTTCCCTCGAGATATTTGATGCTAGTTTTGCTAGTATATCTCTGCTTGATGATGAATAGTTGGGACTTGTGAGAGGAAATTGTATTTCAATGCGCAACAAACAAACATAAAAGCTGAACTTAACTTAACTTAATTGAACTTAATTCATTGTAAATTTATAACTGAACTTAGCTGAAGTGAATTGTAGTCCAAGAGAATAGGGTCTAAGTAACTTCATAGCAACTTTCCTGTTGTAGGAACAAAGCATCAGTCCCATCAAGATTACTTGGAAAAAGCGGATAAAGCAAGGAGCCAAAGACTTTCTTCAGGTTCTGCCTCTCCTCAATGATGCTTGTAACAAATTGGCTTTCAGGGAGCATTTTGTCAGTTGTAAATTACAAAAAGCTTCTGGTTATTATGCTCACTCCCTTCACCTTAAAATTTTCAGAATTGTTTCACAAGTCGAGTTGGTTTCTTTTGTTTAATTCTACATAGATAGGCATTTCGAATATGTTAGTGAAGAATACTTCAAATATTTAGGGGAGATGATATCTACAGGAGTGCAGATATGATACTTCAAATATTTAGGGGAGATGATATCTACATTTTGAATATGATAGTGAAGGATACTTCAAATTTTCTATTATGATTTTAGCTGAACGGAAATAAGTTTTGTTTGTTCTTCAAATTGATTACACGTAGCAGCCCCATTGGATTCTCCATATTCTAAAAAATAGTATCTTTGCATCTTATCCATTTGCCGTTGTACTTTATGTTGCTATCTATATGTACATATAATTTGTGTGACGAATGCTGATCAACTTCTTATATTTCTTCAACTGCATTATTATTCTTATGAAGGAATGAAATAATTCATTTGTGGTGTAAGATATAAAGCTCAATTGATAAATGTATGGTAACAAAAATATACAATGTTGATCCATACTTTAAACACTATTTAGCTGCACCAAAGCTGAAACAGAAGCCAATACTTACACTTGGAACGTCGCCTCTAGTCTAAACAATATGAAAAACTGCTATTTGAGAAACATATAAATTGCTAGTGATGAAGAACATCATCATTCTTGGATTTGTAAGAATCGTGAACATTTCCAATTGTAATTTTTTAGGAGAGTTTCCTAAAAACATTCCGAGGCATCTTCCATTATAATCACCGAGTGTCACAATATGCTTTGGCAGGAAGAATTCCGAATTCCAAGAATCCACTTTCAAGCAAAATTCCAGTGAGCTTGTCCAAGCTAAAATTTCTGTCATTTCAAATTTGAACTTGTTTGACAGCAACAAAATAAGGGAAAAATAATGAAATCGTGCTCCGCTTATGAGCCACCTTTCTATTAAACATCCTTAATTTCCATGTACAAATTGCTGAACAGAGAGGTACTTAAAATCAGCTATAGAAGTATATGAGAAGTGTACATCTACAAGGGCATAAATCTTCTGCACTTGAAGAAACATACAAATGCACAAAAAATGGTGACTCCACTTATAATGAGAACCCAGTTAAACGCATTTGGGTCATCAAACAATGGCACTGCAAAATTCATCCCACATATACCTGCTACCACTCCAACTATGGCCACCACAAATGTCACTCTTGTCAGTAGCAGCTCGAACTGGATCAGCTGGTTCCGAACATTATCCTACAAATTTACAATTTGATCCAAATGTTTAGTTCATAGACTTGATTCTCGAAATGAGCTGGAAGAAGGGTGCTTACCAGCTGGATGTTGATGAAATCCTCTGTGTCATCAATACACTCCTTCAACTGAAATAAGACAATCATGAGCTTAAAATTCCACAAAGGAAACAATAAATGAAAATAGCAACTACTTTACCAATGTCAATTTGTTTAAGGTGCTATGGATGACAACAAAGTATGCTTCGAGCAACATTTCCAACTGCTATACTCTCTTTAGCACTTTCTGAACTCCTAGCACTCTCATGCCTACTCCTTGCAATACTCAAACTTTTGTCAAGCCTTTGAGATTCAGGGAGTGAAGAAACAGGAGAAATTAAACTGTCGTTTAATCTAAATCCCATCAAAGACTGTTCACCACAGAACGAAAGCTCCATTCGCCTTTTCTTTTCAGTGAGATACATTTCAGCCACATCTCCATCATCATCCATGAGCTGCTCTATCTCATCCCTGACCTAGATCAGAATTCAAGCTCGAATAGGCATAAGAACGAAGAGAAAGGTAAGTATTGGGAGAAAAGAAAATTAACCCACCTTCTGAACTCTTCTGGTCAAGCCAACAAGTCTGCTTTTTAATCGACAGGTATGTTCCAAATTTAATGTACTGATCTTTGATGTAAGATCATCGAGTAATGGGTATGCTTCAATTTCTAATTTTGCTGCCTTTCAAGATACAAACTTTAAAGCAGAAAATTTATTTTGGTAAAATAACATGCCATAATACCTTTCAATGCACCACCCAGCTAAAACAATGATTGTTCAAAAAAAACAGATAAAACATAAAAAGAACCGTTCTGATATATATTAATTTTTAGAATAAACTAGATTCAAATATCCAGTGCAGGAATGAAAGAAAAACAAATGTATAAACTTTCTCTGTGTTAAAACTTCAAAAAGGACCGAGCGAAGCCAAATTATCGAACACAAAACTCGAACTCCAGAAATATCGAATAAAGACACATAACAAAAGCGGAATTCATTCAACTGTCAAGCATAAATTGCCTACAATCAATATCTCAAAACAAGTGTAGAAGCAAGTGAGCAATGCAATTAAACAGGAAAAAGGTAGAAAATCTAACAACTATAATTCCAGAATGATTCTTCTTTATTTATGCTATTGACAAATTACAGCACAAGCTCTAACTGAGATAGCTCTCTCTAAAGACAACTTGATCACAAACATGAAAGCTGCAAGAAGAAGAAATTTTTGTACATCAACTTGATATGCTAACTCCCTGAAAATATATGCATATAATATATTTGAGATCAGAGAAGTTATAGCCTAAAGGTTTAAATGAGCTTCACCAAGAAGTACAAAGGGCAAAAAGTTAAAATGAAAAAAATGACTACGATGGTAGATAGAGGCATGTCCTTGAGTTTAATGATATTCAGGTTCTACAAAGTACATAGATAAACACACACACACCAGTGTAGTCAAAGGCGCGCCTCAGGCGCGCCTTAGGCGCTAGGCGCACTGGGCGAGGAGGCTGGCGCCTCCTAGCCCTTTAGGCGGTGCATGTGATAAAGGCGTGCGCCTTTGTATGTGAGGCGCTAGGCGCAAGGCGCATATAAGGAGCCAAAAGCGCATAATGGTAGTTAAGAAGTAGTTTTAGGGTTTTTTTATTTATATTTTCACCTCTTAAAACTCTACTGCCTTTTTCCTATGTAGCTTTGAATTGGAAAGCCACAGAATTACTTTAGTTTTCTTATTTAGTATAGTATACTTTAGTTTTCCTATTTATTACACAATACTAAATGTTGGAATATGAGGAATCTCCTAGATAATTCTGAAGTCACGAATAACACTTTCAGATTGAAATTTATTTGATCGGTTCACCAAACTTTTAATCAGATAAAATCAGAAAATATTTCAAGAACTAGAATTTGATGTTTGTTGTGAAAAATACAACCAAATTTTTCTATGTGTTCACCAATATCGTAACCGTACTAGAACAGGTGTGCACTCCGCACTCTCCTAATTTGTTCGATGAAACGTCACGATCGCATTGGTTAAACCAATCAATCCAATTACACTAAAATACTAACACTAAACGTGTATCAACTTTGTTTATTACTGAATACTTTAGTTTTTTACGTTTAAAACTCTACTTCTGCTTAGTCTGCTATAGTGCTATAAATAACCGATTCTACCAATCAATTTTCAATTACTAATCTGCCTGCGTAACCAATTCACCGCTGCCTCATCCTCAAGCCTCAACTTGCTGATTTCGGCCTGAGTTGTCTACTGTTGCTGCATCTAAAGAGTCCACAGATCAGTCAGTGATCAGTCACAATTCAACTTCATCATTCTGAGTTTGACCTATGATTTCGATGATTGATAATTATGTTTTAGATTGATAGGAATTAGTTTTATTAGTGAACTTTGAATTGATAAGAATTAGTTTTATTAGTGAACTTTGAATTGATAGGAACTAGTTTTATCATTATGAACTTTGAATTTTCTTTCAAGTGAAAAAAATTTTAATTTAATTTTTTTTAGTTCATACGCCTAGTTTGCGCTTTTTGTGCGCCTTCACCTCGCGCCTAGTCAACAGGGCCCCTATCGCCTTGGGTGCGCTTAGCGCCGTGACTACTATGGTCTGGCGGCACCGCTAGACAAGAAGAATTGAGTTTTGTTTTGTTGCACTAGGGTTATTTATTTGGGCCATTATTAATGGCTGATTTTATAAGTCGCATTTACTCTAATTGGGCTTAATTAAAATTAGAGAATTATGTAGAGTTTGAATTTTTTGTTGAATTTTATCTGATTGGGCTGATTTTAATACCTATAATTTTATTGTCTAATTGGGCTGATTTTAATACCTATAATTTTTTTTGTCTGATTTTAATACCTGTAATTTTTTTTGTCTAATTGGGCTGATTTTAATACCTATAATTTTTTTTTGCCTAATTGGTTTTGCCTAATTGGGCTGATTTTAATACCTATAATTTTTTTTGTCTGATTTTAATACCTATAATTTTTTTTGTCTAATTGGGCTGATTTTAATACCTATAATTTTTTTTGTTGAATTTTATACACCGCACCTTTTTAGCGCCTTTTTTGCGCTTTTTTTGGGCCTTGCGCCTAGGCTAAAGGCTCGGGTTTGCGCCTTGAGTGCGCCTCGACGGCTTGACTACTATGGTCTAAATATAATTAGTTATGAAACTTGGATATCTAGTTTCCAATTTTCTACCAAATTATACGTAAACATGAACTGTCTTCCATCATTTTGGAAGTTTACACGAAAATGACCCTAAACTCCATGAAAATGAGGCTTACACGAAATGATGAATTAGTAGTAGGATCATTCACAATTGTAAGAATATGCAAAGATGCATGTCAGAAAATATGGTACATAGTACATACAAAAAAGCTAAAAACTTACCTGCTTTGCCAGATTGCAAGCACGGTCAGGTGAGTTAAGTATCTCATAGTAGAAGACAGAGAAGTTGAGCGCAAGCCCAAGCCTTATTGGGTGAGTAGGAGCAAGTTCAGCAAGGGCAACATCCTGGATAAAAAAAACATAAGCAAAATAAGAAACTACATTGAAATCAACAGCAGAAATAACTATGTTATCCATATAAACAACAGTGAATTGAAGAAGTGATCAGCATCAACTCGATCACTAACCTGAGCAGACTTATATGCCAACAAAGTGCTCTCAGCAGCCTCCTTTCTCTCAGGACCTGACTTAAACTCTGCAAGATACCTGTGGTAATCACCTTTCATCTTGAGATAAAACACTTTAGACTCAGCAGATGATGCAGAGGGGACAAGGTGTGACTCAAGCAAGTTCAAGATCCCATCACAAATCTTGCTCAGCTCTGATTCGATCTTACCCCTGTATTCCTTAATGATACTAACATGATCCTCATTCCCCCTGCTCTCTTCTTTTTGCTCAATGGAAGAGATTATTCTCCATGAAGCCCTCCGAGCCCCAATGACATTCTTGTATGCAACAGAAAGAAGATTCCTTTCCTCCACTGTTAATTCTTCAACTTCAACTGTCTTTGTAACCTTCTCCATGAACTCTACCATCTCCTCGTAACGTTCTGCTTGTTCAGCCAATTTGGCCATGTAGACATATTCTTCGCGTGATGATTCAGTGGGTGACATTCTTACTATGCTGATCTAAAAACTAAAAAGTAACAATGGACGATAATTTCAGAATAAGAATATTAGCATATTCCAAAATGCCGAACAAAAAAATATTTTGATACCAGTTCGAAGGTTTAAATAAGAGGCCTGACACGACCATTTAATAAATACTGAATTCACAGCAATACAATGTTCAAATGTAATTCTAGTCCTAGAATAGAAAAGAATAATAATAATTTTGCATCCTACATTTGCAAGAGACGAAGACTTAAATCCATTAAGTAGCAACAAAAACACCAGATAATCACAAGTCTTAGGAGCATTAAGTAGTGAAATAATGATCTCCCATTCATAAACTACACCTCTTTATTACAAATTCTCATACCAGTTCAACAAAATAAATCAAACTCGTCTTCTAGGCTCCCAAAATATCAACTACAAGATCTCCACATATGATCAAATTCATTATTCTTTCTTACATACATGGGCACCATATAATATTCCCAGAAGCTGAAGAAGAAACTCAATTAATAAAAATCCAAGTCAAACTTTATTTCACCACATTTTTCATCAATCTAAAGGAGACAAATCACATTTATTGATGAAGCACAAAACAACATAAAAGGTGGATCAACAAAGCCACCACAGCCGCAGCAAATGAAGGATTTCTCAGGGAAAAATATGGATCATTAGAAAAATATCAAACTCGAGCATATAACTAAAAATCAGTAAATCTGAAGAGTATTTGATTCATTTTAAATTCAATAACTCGCATCCAGACAAAGACAAGCAAGCACATAGGTAGAATAACAAAAAAAAGAAAAAAAAACAGCTAAAACCATTAAATCTCAAATGATGGCTTAAGAAGAAACAAAAGTAAAAAAAAGCCAATCGTATCCAAAGGCGGAGAGGAATAACAAATCAAATCATAACTGCAACTTCAGATCTCAGCTACAGAATACCATTAAAACGAAGTAGAAGTAACTAAGCTACAGAAAGATTAAATTACCTGAGAAGGGCGGGGAAGAAATTGAGAGCGAAAACTAAATATGACAGACCAAACAACGGAGGAAACAGCGGGAGAAGAGAAAAACGGAGGAGGGATATAAATAAAAAGAGAAACAAGAAGAGGTCCAATGAGAAGTCGACAAGGTGGGTGTACAATTGTATAACGGAGAAGACACGCTTTTTCTTGACGGTCAACGCACTCACATACACCACACACCTACTTGATTATATTCTCGCTCTTCGGTTTCTTCAATTTCAAATTTACTTTATCTTTTTCTTTTCTAATTTTGTTCAAAAGTTTCTTTTCATAAATTATTTTTTTAAAATCAGTAATTCTTTTATTCAATTCAATAACATTGGTATGTGGTGAAATGTTTTAAAAAGTGTTAAGCGCTAGTCGAACGGTCGAAGATGAATCGGAGCCTGCGCGGTTGAAGATGAATCGGAACCTAGGCGGGGATTAATCGGAGTTTAGATGGGCTTAAACGGGTTTAAATGTTAGTTGGTACGGTTTAGACGCTAGGCGTCGTTAGACGACAATTCTTAAAATAGCGCATATGCGATGTCTTGAACGACTTAAGCAAGGACTTTTAAAATAGTGTATGTGGTTAAGTACTTGGCAAATTAGCGAATAATAACAATTTTCAAACCAAGTTGCAGCTGCTAACTTCCACTACTCTCAAAATTTCCAATATTTTTCTATATTCTTATACAAGTTATGATTATTCTCTTTGTTTGGAAATTTTTGATAATAACATAATCGTTCCGACTAACTTGGAATTGGGGTGTGGGTTAAGAAGTGAGGTGTGGGATAATCGTAGACTTATTGACTTGATGTTAAACGGTGCTTTTGGCAAATACAAAATTAATGTCTTTCTTGGAAACAACTTCAAAATTAACAGTTTATCAAGTAATTAATTATCTTATTTCAATAAAATATATCAAAAATATTTATAAGTAGTATATATCAAAATTAATCCGCCAATTGTTTTACAATAATAATTCAACTATATAATTTGGAGCTGGTTCGAGTTGAGTTTAATTATGTCTAGAAACTAGTTGTCATGAATGATATAAATAATATGATTGAATCTTCCCTATCAACTTAAGCTTTTAAGTAAAACGGTTCCATATCACGGTATCAGGGCAGTTTCGATGTAAATGTCGAGAGTTCGACCTGACAATTCCATTTGTTGAAAATAATTGTAACACATATTAGAATGGGTCAGGGTTGTACCCGCTTCAAGCCCAAAAGGCATTTGCGTGTGGAGGAGTATCAAAATAATATAAATATTATGATTGAGACTTACCCATAAACTTTAAGTCAAACGATTCCATGATCCTAGTAACCGAAACCCATCCAAATTTGTAAAAAGTTAATAATCGGGTTTGGAGTCATATCAAATTTCTTTATAACAACATCATTGTATTGATTATTTTTTTCAATATAAAATTTTCAATAATATTGAAGGAAAAAAACTAAGGAAATATTTTTTTTCTTACTTTTAAAACAATTGAATATTCATTAGCTTTTTATCATTTTCCAACTTTCAAACGTGACTTTAGTCTTGGATTGAACACTTACTTCTAACAACATTATCTCTCATATTTAATTTGATTTTTGCAATTTAAAATAACCATATCTCATTATTATTAATTATTTTGATACGAGCCTTTAGAATTTTATTCATCTTACATTTATATTTAAAATGACATAAAATTCAAATTTTTCAGAGCAAAAAAACTATCGGAGTCTTATACTTGGTTTAAGAGCTCTTGTTAAGGTTGATATAATGCATTTGTATAGTGCAATTTTCCCTTTATATTTAACTCAGTTATCATTTGCCTAGCAAAAACCATGATGTGAAAGTCTTATACCTGATATAAAAGTTATAAATATCTTTGTACTGCCAATTTTTATTTATTTTTGTAATAGATATTCATTTATGAAATTCATATCGTCATAAGACCTTCATGAATAAGTAGACTGCGATAATTTTTTTCTCCAAATTTTTTGAATTCTATGTCATTTTAAAGATAAAAATGAGTCAACAAAATATTGTAAATGCTCGCATAAAAAATTAACATTTTATAAGATATGAACATTTTAAGTTGTAAAATCCAAATTAAATAGGAGAGATAATGTAGTATGTGACAAAGTTACAAGCGAATTTTCAATGCATGACTAAAATCACATACAGTGAGAGGAATTGTATGAGATTTTAGGTTTGCAGAATTCTAAATTTTTATAATTGTAAAAATTTATTTTCTTAATAAAGGTGACATTCTGCTAATTTTGTTAATGATGAGGTTTGAACATAAGAATTCAATCTCACTTCTTGAATTTAAAATCACGAAAAACAATATTTGTCTTTTTGGTCGTAAGTAGACCTGTTCGCGCTGCTTCAACAGATCAGGCTTAGACACTCATTTTTAAAAAAGCCTGGCCAAAGCCTATCAAAGTGCAAAGTTTTATGAGTCGGGCTTGGTTTTTATATAAGGGATTTTTTTATGGGACTACAAGAAAAAGGCAAAATTATTTTAGGTTATGTTATAGAGTAATTTTACAAATCTCATACTTTAAGTTTTGATTTTTCATAAAACATTTTAAGTTTTCATTTTTCAAAATACATGAACATAAGAATAACCACTGATTTCAGGTATAAAATCATTATACCTAGGGGGCGAATGCAGTTCTTGGTTACTCTTTGGGTTAATAAAAATGTTTTAACTAAATTCGGTTTTTAGATGCGTGCTGAGTTAAGCAATGCTGAGCAACGTCTAAAAACGTATAAACTTTTGTCTTGGACAAAGACACTGAGAAATGATGCATGACAGAGGATTCCTTTTGTCTTGGACTTTAGTGAGGAATCTCCAACATTCCGTACTGACACCTTTTGAATGTGAGGACCACAAGAATATCTTCTTTAATTTCAGCGCTTTTTATCATGAAAAATGTCAAGGGTATATTCCGTTTCTCACAGAAGAAGTTAGTAGCAAAAGTGTCATTTATTTCTCTAAGTGTCAATAGACTTAGCTTTTTAATTAATAAAAGCTAACTCAGCACAGCTGAGTAGATATCTATTTAAACTATGTAGTACTCAGCACCAACTCAGCTTTTCCTACTCTAAGTTGTAACTTAATTAATTACTCAGTAAACTGAGTTGTTTTTCCTTAAATAAACTCAAGTAAACTTCATTAATTAAGAGTCTACTTAGTACTTAATTAGTTTCACTATCCTAAATAGTTTGTTATTTCCAAAACGTTTAAGTACTAAAAGTACTATTAACTTGAGTTCAACAATCTCTCCCTTTTTGGACAGATAACAAACTAGGTAGTAGAAGAGATTAATTGAATAAGTAGTTTGAAGATATCAAGATACCTGATAGTTGATATAAGACACCCACATGCTGAGTGACTTTCCTTAGTCAGCTTAAGCTCCCCCATATAGAGTGAGTCTTCTACAAGCAGCTTAGCTCCCCCACAGTTAGAGGATTTTTCTTCATTTTGGGACTTTGTCTTACTTCAGCTTTTATCTTGAATTAGTCTCAATCAGAATGTGTAGTCCTGCAACAGATATTCAATAATATAGCAGAAACATACAAGTATTTAATAGCATATACTCAGTTAAGAAGCTATTAACTTTATCAGATGGAGAAACTTGTAATTTTTATTAATTATAAAAGATATACTTAGTTAGTTCACAAATAGTGTTCAGAACTAAGATTATATGAAGTCCTAAGAACCTAGTCTACAACTATCTACGAAGAATGGTGCTGTTGTTGATGATACGATTGGTTGAGCTTGAGATCCCTGAGGTTAACGTGAAGGCCGGCTTGGTAATGAATACCTGAACTGCGTGGCCATCCTTGTTGCATCTTCCACTACCTTCTCCCCCTTTATTACCTAGCCTTTCACAATTTGTTCAAGGCATACATTAAAAGAGTCGATGGCAGTTTGGAAAATATAGTACTTGAGCGGGTGGAGCACTTGTTGCTATATCGCATGTACCTCCCTCATTAGAGGCTTGGAGTGTATTTTAGTGCAACAAGAACCTTCTACATCAACAACCCATTTACAAACCTCATGTGAATAAACCATAGGCATTTTCCCTAGGGTGTTACCCAACAAATAACCATGCATTATATTTTTCTTGAAGGTGCGCTCCTTAGTATCTTCATGGTACTAAGATGAACCAAACTTAGGATAGAGACTAACCAAAAACCCTACACGTGGGAGTTGTATGGTTAGAAGATTAAACGATGCATGCGTTGTATGCTATGTGCTTCATACTTATTATTGTACAAATGTCATGCTAACCACGAATCTTAGTGCAGAAACTTGAACACACACACTCATCATATTAAAATGATGTAACATAGCATCTTCTCATCATGATGCCAAATCGGCATCACACATACTTAGGATTGGTTGACACTAGGATAACATAAAACCACTTTGAAACATCACTTACCCCTTTTTCAGTAAGATGTCCAATTAACATCCGGCTATTAGCCCATACAGGGCAAACATGCCTTTCTTTTACTGCGTGATGTCCACTTGACATCCGACACTTAGCCCACAAGGAGCAATAATATATCCCACATGTTACCTATGAGATGTCCACTCGACATCTAACTCATAACTCTTACGGGGTAATTATACGCACTAAAAACCCAAACATGGCAAATACCTAGCCAAACCATTTCCTACATTAAAGGATATCCCAATTGATATCCTAACCTAAGCCCGCACGGGGCGAGCTTACTTCAAAATTCTTACCTTACCAAATCTTCAAGGGTATATGCTTCATACCCGAATCATTAGCCCACGCGAGGCAATATTTCACGTATCAGCACATAGTGATGACCACATAGGCATCTGAAACTCCACCCTAATTGGGCAAAATAACCAAATCATTCATTAGATAGCTACATACGGTAGTTGTTTTCATGACATTAGGGTACTCCACACTAATTACTTGAAATAATTTTGACCTCCTCATTCTATGAGACCTAGTCATAGTACGAAGTCTCAAACTATTAATCTATCACCACATGGTAACTGGGTCACCTCACTTACACCACTCATATTACGATGTCACACAGACATTGTACAAATCTCAAATCCAACCCCCGGTGTTGGATTTTCATTTCCACATGTTTTCATCTTTACCTAACAACTAACCTATTTGTTTTAAATAGATTGACATACATGCTATTTCACATCATGGCATGTTAACCCCTTGTGAATGCAGCCATAACATTAAAAATTTCATGCATTTCCCGCATCACGAATCATATCACAGATCTTACATATATAGTCTGATCTTCTGCTTGTGTATCTTAGCTTGGAAAAGGCCTGCTCATCGCTTGGTTCGTGTTTCTCCAATCGTGGCCAGTTTGGAGGGGGTTCCATACACTAACTCAAGTGAGGACTTAGGTTCCGATTCAAATTTAGTTCAACATACATCTTTTATGGCCAATCCACCAAAGAAGGTGCAGGTGAGGATCACCCTATCCATTCGAGTTAAAATTCTCAGCAGATATACCAGTCATCGGTAAGCACCGAGATTGCAGCTGCCTTGAATGCCTTTACTAACAATGAACAGCTAGCATCGCTCATTCGCCAACATGCCGGGAGAGCTCAGAATGTGGTGTCCACCCCGGAGATCACCCTTAACAATGGCGGTCTAATTAGCTAGCATGAAACAAAGAGACCTTCCACCTCACACATGGTGCCCCCAACTTCTACTACCTTTTATCAGTTCAGGGCTAGACAAAGTGAGCTAAACCAGAATCAATCCTTCCCGGGATAACTTGGCCAGCCAACCTTTACACTAGGACCTTTTTATCAGGGAATGACCTAACAGCCTATTCCTAGCTGGAGTACATCGGTTGCCTCACAATTCCAAGCACCTCAACTGCCCAATTTTGCTGCATATCCCTAGGGGCAATATGGTTTCTATCCAAACACTGGGAACACCATCCTCCAACAACCAGACATGGTGGAATTATGTGAACAATTCTTGGCCACTCACGGCCGCCATCTCATGAATCCATACTCGGCACAACCGACAATCGGTGATGAAGATAGCTTGCCCCAAAACTTCACAATGACACCTTGGGCCATCCAGTAAATGAATGGTACAACCACCTTTCGCTGGACATAGCTACTAATTGGAATAGCCTTGCTCAGGCTAATGATGGGGCATTATGGTTTTAACTCTCAAATGGAAACCACGATGCAACATTTGGAGGCTATAAGGCAAGAGCAGGGTGAGAGCTTCAAATCCTACTTTGCACGTTGGATGGCCATACAGGTCAAGCTTCGGGCTCGCTTAAGTCTACTAGAGATGATAACCAAGCTTCTGGATGGTGCACTGCTATCATATAGGAACAAGTTCAGGTCAGACATCTTTACGAGCTATCAGGAAGTGTTTGAGAAGGCGGACAAGATGGAGCACTTTGAATCCACGGAACACTTTGAATTTGAGGAGCGCTAGAAGAACCCATGATTGATGATGTAATAAATTAGCATTTAGCTACTTGGCCCACGAGGCTTTTGAATTTTTGAATAAATTGAACTTTGTTTACTTGCTTGATATCCTATCAATGACATCAGCATTCTCATAGACATATACATAATGTTTTTAGCACATGTGACACGTCATGTCATGAAATTAATTTGGGTATAAATGGATTCCCCATGATTACAATAAATTCAAATGATTTGACTCTTGAGAGAAAGTGAGAGACAAACACATGTACTTAGACGACGCGTGATAGCATTTGCTTCGTTCTACAAAGACGGAAGATTGATAGATGGATCACCAAGCACGGAATGACCATCAAATCAAGCATGAAAAGATCAAAATGATCGAAGCCAGAATGAGGCCAAAATGTCAACAAAACAAAGTAACGTCAAACCATTGATGCAATGACAAAGATACAAAGAAGGAGTCAAATTGTTGAACAAGTCAACAATTCCATCACATGGCTCACCAACACTTATGGGTCGATCATTACATTGAGGAGGAAACATCATTGAACCAAAACTATTCACCATCGATGGAATCAAGCTATGAGATCTGATCTCTGACATATCACCTACTATTGAAGAATAATTGAACTCTGATGATCAAGACTTATCATCACATACACCTCAAGCCAGCAAAGCAGCATGAGCACCAACCAATCGATCAGAAATGCTGAATGAGACAACAACTAAAGTCGTGGACATCGACGATAACCGGTCTACCAAATCAACCAAGTTTTACACAATTGCTATCACTCATAGGTGAAAGAAATAAATTGATAAAAAGCAGTATTACCAAAAAATAAATTTGTATTTAGCCTATCAATTAACACTTGGTTAGTTGAGCAAAAATTAGGGCTTCTTTTCAAAATAGAAAAAGAATAGTTCGTTGAGTTGAAAACCCGAAAAGGGTGGCTCAGGTAAAACTTAGGACATCAAGAGAACCACATTAGTTAGAAAACCTGAGAGGACTAATCAATGGTAGGAGTCAAATCATTTAAAACATTTATACCCATGTTAAGTTCATCAATGAATTGTCATTTTTTGCTGAATCTTTATGCATATGTTTTTTTTATTGCTTGCATGCCAATGGTAGAGTATCGCAAGTAAAACATCCAAAAAATGAAAAAAAGTAAAAATATAGAAAAATAGCTCTACTGGATTGAAAACCTGAAAATGCGGTCTAGGAAAAAATTAAGATAAGGTTCGATAGATTGAAAACCCGTAACGGTAATCTATTCAGAAGTTAGAACCAATATCAAATTCATCACCTCTATTCCTTAGAACGGTATGTGGTGTTTTATACCTCCAACACTTCAGGTAAATGACTTCCAAGTGATCATCGTCGACACAATACAGATCAACGACTCGTCCAGACTCTCCTGAGACCAGATCCAAGTTCCGAACTCAAATCTGATTCAACGAACCCATGTCATCGCTCTGAGGAAGTCATCCATGGAATCCCTAACAAGATAAATCCTAGGGGCAACCATGCACCAGCACTAGAGAAGGCTCTTCAATGAACGAAGCCCACAACACCTACAACGGAAACATACATCATATGATAAATACCGTTCATGCATAAAATCATGCATGTAATACATTCGCATCACGTTATTTACTGGTAAAGACGATGCCAAACTGGGGCAACACTGTCCCGATAAACAAGAAACTCCACCTCCACATGAGGAACCTACAAACAAGATGATAGCCCACTCAAGCGTCAAGTCAATTCAAGCCTATTTAGCTTTTGCAACATTACAACACCATAAAAGCCTCCTAAAACAACGGAGCAGTCTTCGGGACATCCTTGAATTTTCATTAAACTCATTTATTCATCGTGTTTTAATTTTTGATTGAAGGGGAAAAAATTTTTGCTTAGCATAAACTCATTCAAATAATTAAAACATTCATCATAAAATGTATTAACATTATACTTTCCTCCGACTTGTCACAGGGAACAAGTTAATATCCTACTAAGGAAATTCAAGGTCGCTTTTGAAACAGATTCGGGCACCTATCTCCAATCATTCCAGGGGTACACGATAATCGCAAACAAAGAAGGAAATGACTGTCGACTATAACAGGGGCGCTGTAGAAGGAAACGGTCAACCGACCCATAAGGAACATTAAGCACCAAGGGATTCCGAAGAAAGGAATGGACAATTCTGCGAGGACACGACACCAGAGAGGAAGGCCCACGTCATCACCAATCGAGGGCAAAGAAGGAACCAACCACACAGGTCAGGTATATCCTCAACCCCTTCTCCCCATTTCGTGTGATCATACTGGTTATAAAACCAGCGATGATTACACTAGGGGCAGCTATGAACATGGGATTTTGTACCAGCTCACGCGTTCAATGATAATGGCTTTTCGAGATTTTTATACTTGGATCACATAATTTTCGATCGTCTGATGATCTTCAAAGTGAGTCTTCCTAGTCTTTGAATTCAAAAGGACTTTTCTAATAAAATTATTTAATTTTTCCCTTAATTCAGAAACTAATTAAAAAATATGAAAATGCACAAAAAATCCAAAAACGTCGTGGAAAACCGAATCTAGAGCAAGCCTCGTTAGAAAATCTAGCGAGGCTCGCCAAGGCTCAGCGAGGCAAGCCTCGCTAGAATTTGGCGAGGCAAGCCAAACTCTATAGTGAGCCTCGCCAAATTTACCTACCTTTTTGGATTTTCGGGGTTTTCTCCTATAGATAGTCGGACTTTTTTAGATTGAAGGAGACTCGAAATTTCAGAGAAAAATCTAATTTTCAGAGGAAAAAACTACAATATATTTTCTTTCAAATTTTCTTAGATAATTCGGATCCAAAACACTTCATCTTTAGATCAAATTTCTTTCATTTATTTCTTCTTAAATCCTCAGATATTATCGGGTCTAAAACAAATTTAGAACCCGAGTCTGATTATCTTTGGGATAAATAAACATTTATTTTCCAATTAAACCATAACTAAATCAAAACGAACGAGGAACGCTCTCGGGGATCAAACGGATACGCCGAAGTGGATTCACACTGAAAGGGTAAAGCCTTTGAAATCCTAGAGCTGCTTATTTCGTGCTCCTTGATTTTTTCTTAATTTTCTTTTTACATGTGGACCAATGAATTATTTTATTTATTATTATTGTAAATGTTGTAATTCTCTTTTTCATCTTTTATTTCTTTTTTTATTTTTCATGTTAGAATACCCCCACTAAGGGAATACAAATTATTCCCGAATAATAGGCCTCACACTTTGTCATGTGGTCATTTTCACTAATAAAATTGACCAACATACGTGTAAATAAAAATGAACCATTTTTGTTTAAAATAACAACCTTAAACCTTCGATGTTTTAATTAGGCCACACAGGCTTTCTCAAAATCAAATCGAACATGTGCATATCTCGTGCTAACCTTTGTGGATGTAGGTTAGATGTATGCCTAGGATTTTATTTTTCTTCAGGTATTGCAAATATTATTTTTACGGGAATTGTAATTAATAGATTAGGCGGGTGGTTGCATCCCCCGAATTTTTGTAATTTGTAATCTTTACTTTTTCGCATTTACTTTCCGCATTTATTTACTGCTTTGTGTATGGATTTACTACTTTCCGCACATACGTTAAATCATGCATAATAACTTCAAAATGACTTAAGTGCGAATATGCGTAATTAAGAAATACAATTTTCTATAGATGTAATATAGTGTGATCACATAAGAAACAAACAACTTATCCCGGACCGGAATCTTTGTGTCTTAGTGGGCCATCCCCCGGACGTTTTGCCTCACAAGACTCTAATTCCTGGAAAGAGCTAATCCAGGTGGCGACTCCACACTAAGAGATGGCGGATTCGAGTTTGACCTATTTACAATGTTTTCACTTTCTCTACCAAACTTTTCCAGGGTCCCCGACCTTATACTTTTTAAACACCCCGGTGGACCACGTCTCTCATCTCCGCGCACTCTCGGCCCATTGCTCTGTGTCTTCCGCTCACACTAAGTAAGTTGAACTTGAGTCCTTGACCAGAGAAATCTCTTCGATTAAAAGAGAGACACCAACAGTGCCATAGCCCACAATCTTGCCTTTTTGGTTGTCTTCGAAATTGACACTTTCATTTGTTTTGTGCTCTAATGAGATGAACTGACTTTCATCTCCCTTCATATGCCTTGAGCATTCGCTATCCACATACCACATTCTAGAGTCATCAGCGAATCTAAGACTCATCTACAAAACAATTATGTTTTCTTAGTTACCCATGCTCTCGAGCTGGGTCCTCCTTTGTTAGCAGTGCTTAGGTTACTCTAATCATACTCATCGTAATAAAATTTTTTATGTCTATAAATAAATGTAGCATGTCCAGCTTTTTCACAAAAATTGCACATTATTTTCACTTTGGGTTGGCTCACTTTCTTCTTTTTAAAGGAATTCTTCCTCTTAGAATTACGAGTTTGGTTATACAGCGACTGATTGTTGGCTGGAGGAGGAACCCATTCATTCTTTAAAGTTGTGATCTCAGTAGTCAACTCATCTAATTGCTTAGTGAGCTTGCTGACATGACAATCCTGTTATTCATCTTTTTCTTGAAGAAAGCAGATATCAAGAGACAAGGAAGCAATAGTGTCTTCCTGATCTTCGCTTCTCCTCACTATCTGTTTGATGTTTTTTATCGATTTATTAGTTAGTTTCATGACATCAAAGAGTTCTCGGATGAACTCTTCTATTGATAAAGGGATTTTAGGATGTACCTCAGTTTGAGGAGCCTTCCCTTTGTTGCGCTCAACTTCAAAGTCAGTAGCGGTTTGACTTCTTCCTGAGGTAGATGTTGAGCCTTCACCCCTTTCATTCTCAAAGGCCATTAAGCAGAGGTTGGCGGAATCAATTGCTTCTTCATGTGATGATGAAATTCTTTTGAATCGCTCCAGGTGGTAGTAAGTGCCTCATTCTTCTTTGCAAACCTCTTTTTGTATATGTCCTTCTTGGTCTTTGGACAGCTCGACTAGATATGGCCTTTCTCACCACACTCAAAGCATTTGATATCTTTTCTGTATTCCTTCTTAGGTCCTTCCTCAGCTCCTCGTTGGTGTTGAGTTGACTTGATTTAAACGGGGAAACTTCTTTTTGTTGAATTTCCCATCCTTCTTCATGAAGCGTTTGAAACACCTATTCAGAAGGGCCATTTACTCATCAGAATCGCAACTTATCGATTCATCTAAGGAATCAGCTTTCAGGATAATGGCTTTGCCCTCTTTTTCCTTACCTTTACTCTTTTTGGAGTCATCGATATATTTCTTCAAGCTCATTTCCTAAGTCAGCAAGGTGCCTATCAACTCATCATAGTTGTAGGTCTTAAGATTATGAGCCTCCTCGATCACGCTTTTCATTGGCATCACACTAAGGTAAGAGTGCGAAGAATCTTCTTCACCAGCTCCTCCCTTAGTGAACTCCTTGCCAAGACGCTTTCAATTCATTAACGATGTTAATGAACCTGGATTTAATGGCTTGAATACCCTCGATGGCGCCCATCTGGAACATCTCATACTCTCGTAGCATGAGGTTGATCTTGGACTCCTTGACCTTGTCAGTCCCCTCATAGGTAATCTCCAACTTCTTCCAGATTTCCTGTACTATCTCGTAGCCTGAGACCCTATTGAATTCAATAAGATCTAGTGCATAGTGTAAGTAATTAATTGTTGTGGCATTCTCTTTGAGAAGCTAACACATTGCCCATTCCTCATTACAGTAGGAATTCGTAGGCCAATCTCTATAACGAGCCATGCTTGCATGCTTTGAGATTGAATGAAGTTTCTCATGCAATTTTTCTAAAACATGTAGTTATTATCTTCAAACAATGGTGGCCTAGTTACAAACATTCCCTCCTTCAGGAGTACCGTCTATCTTAAGCCAGAACTGAAGTTGTTATAAGCCATTTATGGATCTTTAAATCAAAGACAATTAGTCAATAAGTTGAGCACTTGCTCTTATACTACTTATCAGACCTTAAACGACTTTAATACAACAGTAGAGGGGAGGAGGTGAAGAATGCAGTTCTTGGTTACTCTTTGGGTTAATAAAAATGTTTTAACCAAGTTCAAATTTTAAATGCGTATCGAGTTAAGCAATGCTTAGCGAGGTCTAAAAACGTATTAACTGCTCAGTGTTGCTGGTATAGTTTTTCTTCAATCGCATGCTAAGTTCTTGACTCAACTTCGATTGGTTTTTCAAGTAAAACGATAAGATAGAAAGAATGATGAATGAGATACGAAGCGTGATAAAGGTAAAAGCAAAAGTTTGAATTTCAACACCTGATTTTATCCTAGTTCGGTCCCTAGCCTACCTCTAGTCCTCGAATACCTTCTTTGAGATTAAATCCACTAGTGTCTGTTCCTTACTTAGGCGAAGCAGCCTTACATTGGGTAGATTCTTTTATAGAAAGTACCTTTCTTTCTAACTACCTCTCAGAATCAGTTTAGGTACCCTTCCTAAACTGATACTCAGATTTTATGAAATGAATTGTGAACTGAATTCAAATTATAAAATGTCGAATCCTTTACAAGGTTAAATCTAAGAGTGATATTCTCTCTTTTACAAATAGATTGAAAACGATGAGTGTTTGCTGATTGCTTGATTTGGAATTTCTTGAAGCTGGGAGTAATTGAACAGAGTTTCACCTCTTAAAGAAATTCGATGTGATTCACCAAGTTTGAACGTCTGCTCTAGTCTTCCATTTCTAGTCGAAGCTCTTAGAATTAGCCATTACAAACTTCTCATCCTGACAGCTCTTCAATTTATCTTCTCTTCAAATCTTTCGAGTCTTCCCATTGGAGATAAATTCTAGGATATTTAGAGATAGAGATTTTGAACGTTGAAGAGAGATAAAATTCTGTTATCAAAAACTCATTTATCTTCAAGCAATTCATTCTGATAGAGAGGCGTGTGAGATGAAACATGGAATTCTGTCATTAGTTGACTTTTTGACATTTGTAGATAAGTGGGGAGATACTAAGAAATGGGGCATGATAAAGGATTCCTTTTGTCATGGACTTTAGTGAGGAATCTCCAACATTCTGTACTGACACCTCTTGAATGTGAGGACCACATGAATATCTTCTTTAATTTCAGCAATTTTTATCTTGAAAAGCATCAAGGGTACATTCTATTTCTTATAGAAGACGTTAGCAGCACAAGTGTCATTTATTTCTCTAACTGTTAATAGACTTTGCTTTTTAATTAATAAAAGCTAACTCAACATAGCTGAGTAGATATCTATTTAAACTATGTAGTACTCAGCACCAACTCAGCTTTTCCTACTCTAAGCCGTAACTTGATTAATTACTCAGTAAACTGAGTTGTTTTTCCGTAAACAAACTCAAGTAAACTTCATTATTTAAGAGAATACTTAGTACTCAATTAATTTCACTATCCTAAATAGTTTGTTATTTCCAAAATGTTTAAGTACTGTGAAGTACTATTAACTTGGGTTCAACAATAACAACCATTATACCTGGTATAATAGCCATTATACTAGGTACACTATTTATTATATTATTCGAACATTAAATTTGAAACCAAAGCATAAATTAATTATCTTCAATGGTTTGAATATTCTCTGATATTCTTCGTTATGTTGACTATTATACCTGGTATAATGACTATTATAAAATTCAAATGCAAAATCTAAAAACTTGATCTTAATACTTTATTTATCTCAAATTATATTTTGTAATATTAGTTTGCATCAAACCAGGTATAATGACATGATCTGAAAACTAGATTCTAATGTGGAATGTGAAACTTAATATTGATACCTTCTTTATATCCAATTGATTGAATATTCTTTAATATTATTCATTATAATGACTATAATACTAGGTATAATTATCATTATATCTGGTAAAAAGACCATATACTATTCAAATGCAAAATCTGTAACTGGATCTTAATACTTTCTTCATCTCCAATGATTTGAATATTCTTTAAATTGTTATACTAGGGTGAAATGAAATTTATACAAGGTATAATACTCATTATACCAAGTGTATAACTTGATCTGCAACTAGAATTGAACTTGAAATATGAAATGGATCTTAATATATTATCTTTATGTGCAATGATTTGAAAAATTAGTAATATCATTTGTTCAAAATCTAAAAAAACTTATAGATTTGTCAACAATCAAACCACAAAAACATCATATTTGAGAAACTTGAAATCATGATTTAAAATCCATAAATATACCAAAATAACAATCTCCTCCATTGAAAAGTGAAAAAAAATATAGAAAACACAAAAACACAAAAAAAAGAGATATATTTTGGAGAAAAAAGGTAAAAAAAGAGAAACAAGGTCAAAAAATACAAAACGCAATATGGAAAAAAAGGAACACAAATGAAAAACAAAATCAATTGCGATATGAAATCGAAAACTGAATTTTGAAACTCAAACCACGATCCTAATTCCCTTCAGTTTGCAAAAACTCCCCCATACCGAGTGAGCTTGCCTTTGAAGTTGGGACTTGTCTTACTCAACTTCTCTATATTTGGTGGTCTTAATTAATTCCCACAACACATAAGTTTATGCAAAAACCAACATATATAATATAAAGTTAAGAAGTTCTCAACTCGAGGGAAAACTTGTAATTTTATATAAAAGAAACTCAGTAAGTACACAAGCTATGTCCTATACTAAGCTTTACATTCAGCATTATTACAAGATTTCCTATCTACATAGCTAGACTATCTTCTTTGGTTGGGGTTGCCTTGGCCTCTTGGTGGTAGCTATGAAGATGATGATCTTGACGTCCCTCTTGCTTGAGTTCTCAATCTTTGTTGCTATGGTGGATGTTGTGGTCTAACATGAAGATGAGCCTTTTGCCGTTGATTTGCTTTGCGTGCATCCTCTACTACCTTCTCCTCCTTTGTTAACTGTTTCAAAACCAATTGGTTAATGTTAGACATGATGTATGCCCTCGAGGTAATTAGGGTGCTATATCTTTATTAGCTATAATGTACAAACATTTTCGAATTATTATTAATAATAATTAAGGCATCTTTGTTGCATATCAGTGCTTTCAATTTATTCATGTATCTCGCTGGTATCATATATGTATATTATTAAATATGCATATGCGCATTGATGAGATAAAGTCCATTACTACTTCATAGCGTAAAAGTGCAAGGACATAGTGGGAGCTATGTGGTGTCAGAACTACATATACATGTTACTGTGAATAGTCTAAATATCCCTAGTCATAGTTTCATTGAGACTGGACATCAATGGAACGAATGGACTAGTATGTGTAGGCTTACTCCTTGGATTAGATCTAAGCAGCCGATCTCACGAGCTGAAGGTGGTACCTTGAGTTAACACATGAATGTATTCGGGTTATACATTGGAGACCGCTATAAGATAGACACTCAGAAATAACTTTATCCATGTGTTAGTGTCATGTTTTATTACAGTAGCAGTAAAAGTATCCTCAAACCTGAGATACTAGTTACCTTGTGTAGGAGTTACTATACTTTGGGTTAAACTTATTCATACCCTGGTGATCAATATGACATGGGTGATTACAGGTATAGTGATGATCACATGTTGGTAAGCCGAGTAGTCAATATGGGATCCATCACTCCTGATATAGTGATATAATGGGAGATGTACCTTAGGGCTCCTTGTTGAAGTGACACACTCATAAACCTCTAATCAGAGTATAAGATTGATAGAAGGAGTTTCTAGTCAATCTTGATACATATTGGTCATGTGGTGTTTTTCATGAACAAGTATAATTCCAGGATTGCTACGGCTATTACATGAGCTGACACTTAATCCGAGCTCAATAAACTGGATGGTACTTAACTTGATAGAAGGAGTGTATTGTATTGGTTACTACTGTAGAACCAGATCAAGTTACAAGTACGTAATGTTCGAAGTATAGGGGGATCATACACCTTTGCTAAAAAGCCCATTTGATCATTTAGAGCTATTTCCATATCGGTCTGGAACACTGAGCCTAGAAGTTCTCGGATGGAAAGCCAAGTTTAGGTTAACCTCTCGCGGCTTTATACTTTGGGATCCTATGAGGTCACACACTTTGGGTCTTTAATGGACTAAGTAAAGAACCTACAGAATAGGTCTATGCCGAGAATATCTGATTGTCGAATTCATTAGAAGAATTATTAATTACTTGGATCGAATTAATAATTAAAAAGAATAAAGAGAAAATAGGGAAAATTACATAGAGCAGAGTAAGGGAATTTTTCCCTTTGCGAGTGGGCCCAAAATGAATATGGGTTGTTTGAAGTGGGGCCTGCGTGGCTGCCCCTCGAGCTAAAAGGCTCGTGGGCTACTAGTGAGTGGGGTAAGCTCACGTGCGCTAGCGGGCTGCAAGCCCACAAGTGTTACCATGGGAAGTGCTTACGCGGGCTTGCAACGGAAGCCTGCGAGTGCAGGCCGCAAGCATGGTCTTGCGACAAGCCGCAAGCATGGTCTTGCGGCAAGCCACAAGCATGGTCTTACGATAAGATGCAAGCCCATTCTTGTGGGAGCAAGGCAAGCTCGTAAAGGCTTACCTTGCATTAGGCACGCAGGTTAGCTCGTGAGTCCTTATGACCTGCGCAGCTAACCCACTAAGGTGGGATGGGAATATTCCCATCCCACATAGTGTTTGAGGGGTAGTCTAACACTCCCCCTTTCCCTATATATAGGCCTCCTCTCTCTCATTATTCTACACACACTTCAGCTTAACTTTTCTCTCTGAGTTCGACATTTGTCTTCATTCTTTGTGTGAGATCCTCCACGAGTTTCTCCAAACAAATGAAGAATTATTTTGAACGTTCTTTCTAAAGTGAGCCTTCTTAGTTTGTTTTCAGGTTGGTCTTCGAGCAGTCTAGCAGCTGCTGTTTACTTACGGATTTTTCCTCAATGAGGTTTTGGTTGGTGAAGATTTGTGTGGATCAATCGTAGAGGCTATCCTAGTTTGGAAGCTTGTGCTATTGAAGTTCTGCTGAATTGCTCCAAGGGAACACCACAACCAAAGAAAGAGAAAACACGCATCAA
This sequence comes from Euphorbia schlechtendalii, assembly GCA_949673415.1. NCBI lineage: Eukaryota > Viridiplantae > Streptophyta > Magnoliopsida > Malpighiales > Euphorbiaceae > Euphorbia > Euphorbia schlechtendalii. The sequence goes on from CATIWQ010373216.1 coordinate 24,670, forward strand.
TTTGTAATATTCTAATCTTAGATGCTAGGTTTATTTTATAAGTTTTATAAACCTAAAAGCATCTATGAACATTTTAACCTAGGTTATATCAATCATGGCATGCTTAGGAGATCCTTAGGTTAATTTTAAGTTTTGAAATTCCGCCTTGCAACGTTTGCATGTTTAATTACTATCTTTGATTAACCAACAATGGTATTAGAGCCTGCCTTATGCTATGCATGATTGATAATAATATGTTAAAATGATATTTTCTATGAATTGATTAAATTATGCTATGCATGACTTAGGGTTTAATTCATATTATAGAAAATGATGTGATAACTAGATTAAGGTTTTGCTCAAACTTAGTCTAGGTGATTATCATATAAATTAACAATGTTTTACCACGCATGTAAATGCTTTGAATGAGGGTCATCCCGTACTTCACTTAATTAAAGAACGAAATCTTTAAATCATAGTTGTTCGTGGTACAATGAATCAAAGTGCCTGTGGTTATTTTGGCAAGGATTGGACTTAGTTTCTCATTCACTTTAAGGGAGGCCACTTCTACCTTGAAATCTCCATCGGTATTAGATTCAAATGTACCCAAGGGACTTTTATAACTTAGTCGATTTCTAGTGTGGGAATTGGATTCCGCATATGGTTTTACAAACATGGTTTAAGTTGTAAAATTAAAACTTATAGACATAGGTGCAATGACTTAAACATGACCTTGTTTGTTTTGCATGCTATGTGGAGTCTTAGCATAATGGAATGATTATGATATACCAGTCCCGAGCATGTTCCCTTAGAGTTAATAATTCCAAATAGCCCGGAATTATTATATTCATAATCATATCCATCATATAAGACCTAGATTAGGGAGAGACCAGCGACACCAATAAAATCCCTACAACAACATTAAGGCTGTATATAGTCTTCCCATCATAAGTTATGATACGAACCTTATTAACGAATGTAAGAACATGTACAAAATGCCTTCCCTTAACATGTGTTTGATCATGAGACTAGATGGAATTAATGCCTTAACCAAAATGGGTTAGTTGTCCATATTATTGGAGCTAATGCCAAATTGGAGACACATTTGAGGAGTCATACAATTGGGTATGCATGTCTCAAGAAAGAGAACTCAAATGGATTAGCAATTACAAGAGATGCAAATGGACGGGTTCCAACCATGGTTGTCTTATCGTGGCTTGACTTATGATAGTGGGGTCATGATGAGTGGCTATGGATACTACCTACTAAGGAAAATTGGTTCGACCAAATTTCCCGAATTTAAACAGAAGGGGCTATTTGAATATCCAGAAAATAGTATGAATTATGTATTTAATTAAAGACCTTAAATTAAATGCATGTATGTATACTAATGTCTAAACAAATTCTATCTTATATCTAGGTTGAATATGATCACTAACAAAAATACTCGCATTGACATTGGTCTACTAATTGACATAAAATATGCTGTTTAGAACTTCAATGAGTGGTTTGAGACTGTTAAAGTAGTTCTTTAGAACTACTACCTAGATTCTGTTTTAACTGATCCTAGTCCTAAACATCACGGCAAGAATGAATTTGCATGTGAGATGAATGATTATGAGGAGCACAAGGGAAATTGTGAGTTTGTCGCAAAACTCATGTTAAACCACATGCTCCCAAAGTATGCATAAATGTACAAAGGATTGGATCTCGCAACCATGATTCATCATCTCAAATCTGAATAGATTACAAGGAGACACCTCAGCAATAGAGTTGGTTATAAACATTTATGACAACTAGGAGAAATTAAAAGAGTTGGGAGTTGAGTATAATGAGCAATCCTTAAAGGAAATGGTATTGAGGGTATTACCAAATAAATATGATTCTCTTAAGAAGACACTCAAGGAGTGTTATCCCAAATGTACCTTGACCCAACTTATGAACTTGCTTGAGATTTACGAAATTGAGTTTAGAAATAAACTCAAAGAGCAAGCAAATGCTTAGGACCTTAAGTTGAAGAAACTAAAGGGTTTACAGGTCAAAAGAAAGCTCATGAGGAAGATTGAAGAAAGAAAATTTTTCTCATGAAACAAGCTCATCGGATGATGATAGCTATGGCTCAAACATCTGGAGGTATGTTCACACTAGAGAGTTTCTCTACAATTCCATATGAGTCTACTTGGGTATTAGATACTGGTTATGGTACTCATGTTTGTACTGCTAAGAATAGATTGGGGAACAGTAGGAGACTTTCAAAGAGGGAAATGAACCTAAGAGTTGGAAATGGAGGATGGGTTGCTACAATAGCTGTAGGGACGTATAACCTTTGTTTTCCTAGTAGCCTAGTTTTAGTTTTGCACAATTGCTATTATATTCCTCCTATCACTAAGAATATTAATTATGTTGCACTTTTAGCAACAAAGGGATTTAAAATTTTATTTTCTAATAATAAATGTCAAATTCAATGTGATAATGTTCTTTATGCTTGTGGAATATCTGTGGATGGCATTTACATTTTAGATACTAAAACTAAAATTCTAAATATGAACATTGAGATTAGATTATGAGGAATCTTCATACTTATGGCACTGTCATCTAGTCCATGTAAATGTGACTCGATTAACTAAGTTACACAAATGTGGAGACCTAGGCCCAATGGAATGGGTACCCTATGGTGCTTGCGAACCTTGTTTAGAAGGGAAGATGGCTAAGAAACCTTTCAAAGGAAAGGGACAGCATGCCACTAGTACTTTGGAAATAATACATTCCGATGTATGTGGTCCAATGAGTGTTAAGACACATGAGGTTTTTGTCTACTTCATAACCTTTATCGATAATTACAAGTGATATGGTTATCTGTACCTTATGAGATACACGTCTGAAAGTTTAGAGAAATTCAAAGAGTTAAGAATCAAAGTAGAGAAATAGCTTGGGAAAAGTATAAAGACACTTCGATCTGATTGAGCGGTGAATACTTAAGCTAAGAGTTTCAGGCTAAGGGATAAGGGATAATGGCATTTTATCCCAGTGGACACCTCCTTATGCACCCTACAAATTGGAGTGTTAGAAAGGTGGAATCGAACCTTACTCAATATGGTTTGGTCCATTATGAGCAGGGTAGAACTCAACAGATCCTTTTGGGGTTATGCACTTGAGAGCGCAGTTTATATTCACCAGTGGCCATGCTGAAGTATATCAGGATACTCCTTGTCATCACCGCTCATTAAGATTATGAGATTTGGTAGATGGATGTGAAGATATAATTCCTTAATGGGAATCTGGAAAGAGAGGTGTTTATGGCATGACCAGAGGGTTTTACGTCCAAGGATGGCTTAAAGGTAGACAAGTTGCAGAAGTCCATTTATGTACTTAAACAAGCGTCGAGGAGTTGGAATATTAGGTTTGACGAGACAATCCGAGAAATTGTTTTTGTGTGAAACGCTAATGAGCCCTATGTATATAAGAAGGCTAATGGGAGTGCAATCGTTTTCCTTGTATTATATGTCGATGACATATTGTTGATGGGAAACTAATAAGTGTATAATAGCACTTATTATCATGACATTTTCAATCATAAAACGATATGGTTTTGTTTCATTTTATACTTCATATAAAAGATTTCATGTGGTATGTAGGATCGAAGTTGTCAAAGATCGACAAAGTTGCAAAGAAGAATTATGAAGCAACAGCATTTCATGATCGTTACACTTATTTGCGGTCGCGACTTATCACCCTTCATAAATAGAAAACTACCAACCAATGTTCACGATCGAGACATTTGATTCGCGATCGTGACTTATGCTAGTTAATGGTTATCCCTTTCCAACTACCAACCACTAGATAAAAACGATCAACCGCCATCAACCACTAACCGAAAAGATACCCTTTAGAAGTCAACCAATCATGAAAAGGTGCCTTTCCAAAGTGGATGAGGATGAATCTTTGCATCCAATCAAAATGAAGTGATGCAACTCTTCGCCAATGGACATGACTCTTCATTTAGATAAACGCAACACTTCGCACTCTAAAAATAGGGTTCAAAACTCAACAATTTCGTGGCATATGTGGTGCATGGTTATGGCATGAATAGAAGGCATTGAATGATAGTATGCGTGTATAGATAGAGAGTGAAAATATCTAAATTTCACTACGTTTAAAGTCTTAGCGAGAAAAATATATAAGTGATTCGATTCCTATTTCGATCACTATATTTCTACATAAATTAGAGCATTTATTGTATGAGTGTAATTGCAAAGCACTTATCAACAAAAGTTTTCATTCATCAACATTCTTTTATTTGAGATTCACAAAGAATAGCATCCTAGTGGAGGTTCTGTACGAGTCGAGATCGAATTTAAAGTAGACGCAGGAATTGCAGGAATTGACGATTCCCATTAAAGACTGGATACGGTTAGATCAACTTTAGCTTTTGATCACCACTTTTTCACTGATAAGTTTAATAACTTAATGGTTCCAAAAACTTGTTCGTGAGACTTGGCTACACTCGTTTCGTAAGGCTTATCCTCAAATAATGGTGCCAAAAACTTGTTCATAAAAAATGTAGGTGTTGTCAATACCCCTTATCACATAGAAAAATGATGACAACTGAAAGTATACAGTTGCGATGTAGTTTTAAAAGATATCGAACCCACGGGAAAGGAACCAGGTCTAAGAATCAACAAGGAAAGAAAAAGTAAAAGAAAATAAAAATAATTTTGAGATTTTTTTTTGATAGGAAGATTAGAATGAAAAGTTGAGTAATTATAGATGTGATAGATGAGAGAATCTAAATACATAGATTTTCACTACGAACAAGTATAGCAGAGAAAACATGCAAGATCAACAAAGATGCTATGATGCACTAGACTAATCTAACAAACCCGACTCAACACACTCAGATGTTCAATGATTCGCCGTAGAGCAATACATGAAATAACTTTTGTAATCCTAGCATAAACGAGATAAGACTATTAAATAAACCTGGACAACATCAATACTATGCTTAGTACGGGTCGCTCTCACATAGCCACATTTAGCAAGTTACCATTCCAAAAATGTTGGCTCACTAAACTGCGTTATATCACAAATCCAGTTATTATACACGATATTGTTAACCC
>CATIWQ010373237.1:0-16424 GCA_949673415.1 Euphorbia schlechtendalii
GTATTATCATGAATTTTATTTAATCATAAATAAATGGTATTTTGTGTTTTAAATGTTTTGAAATTGGAATTAGTGTACACCACTAAGCAAATCGCTTAGCGTGTAGTTGTTTTCTACACGCAGATTCAGAAGCTCTGTAGATAGTGTGGACCCAAGTGGTATAAGTGGATCAGCTTAAAGACTACAAAAGGGGAAAAGACTCAAGGTGGGTTATTATTTTCATGTAATATTTTGGTCTGTAAAATAATGGCATGTCTAGTTAGTGTGAGGAGTGAGTATTGTATTTTGATAATATTTGGAGATTTCGTATATGAATTAATAATTGGAAGTAAGTTTGTTTAAGTATTAATGTGAAATATGGTGATTTGATAAGTTACTGTTATAAGTAACTGTTACCGTGACACTCCCGATCCGGGGGTGTTACATTCTTTGGCATGATTTTGTGTTTTATTTTCTGTCATTTTTGTATTTTCGGTCTAATTTATTTATTTTCGTACTCTTTATTACTGTTTTAGGCCCACCCGATGGGAAATCCATTTTTCCCCGATAACCGATCACATTTATACCATGATTAAATCTTAAACAATAAAATTGACAAATCGAGTCTAAAATTAATTATTTTCCCATAAAAACGCGTGGGAAACCCAAATTCTCCTTTTTTTCAATTAGCACTCGATTCACCCAAATCTAACCTATTTGCATGACTAATTGCATCTTGTTTCGTTAACTAACGAATAATAGGCACTGAAAACCTGGTTTGTCTCCAAAAGCTTGGTTTGTCTTCTAGGGGACTTTATTTGATACATATTGATAATGGTAGGTAAAAAATGTAAATGAGTGAAGAAGGATGGGTATTTTTTAGAAAAATAAAATAAAGGAAAGGGTAAAAAAGGGTTAAAAAAGGGGAGTGGGGAGCAAGTCAGTCGGGACTGGTCCAAATAGTCGGGATTGGTCCCTACCGTCCGGGATCGGTACATTTGGGAAGGCTGATACTGACCCAATGTGGGTCAGTCTCTGCCGGAATCGGCTTGCTTATGCAGGACGGCACTGGCCTAGAATGCCGGCATCGGCCTGCCTGAGCAAGCCGATCACGACACCGGTACCGGGCCGATCCGAAAAATCGGAAGGGGTCCAGACTCGACCGGGACGGGCGGTTTAAAAAAATCTATTTTTAATTTTATATTTTTTAATATTTATTTTTAACCATGTTTTTGGACTTTTTTTTATGATTTTGGCTTCTAAATAAAATCCAAGGATCTCCTCCGAATGTGTCGTAACCTCAAAATCACACAAAAGAGGCAACTGAAAATATTTCTCACCATCGCTTCGCGAGAAGGACCAAATATTCCGATCACACTTAGTTATTGGAAACTCTTGCAGAACCAGGAGATGTTCATGATCATAATTTAATAAACATAACCATGAGAACCAAAACCGAGTTGATTAGTTTTTGTATGAAGTATATCATCGTTTACACAAACGGCAGAATAGTTCAAGGATATCGCTTCTATTCAGCTAGTAAAGTAAATATGTTTTAACGAGGGAAGGTTCAAGTATTATTGTCCACTTATCCTATGCAAATACTAATGTAGAATATTATCACCAAATCGAGTATGTCGCTTTCCTATTTTCTTTTATGTGGGGGATTATTAAAAGTTTAATTAAAAGAAAATATTTAATAAGATAGTTACATATGATGTGAAATGAAACTTCTGTAAATTCTCTACGTTTTTTCTCAATTGAATGGGAGGAATGATAATTAATTTATCCTCTTATTTGTGCTATATATAATAGCAAAATTTGGATGAAGAAAAACATATAGAAGGAAAAAAGGAAAATTTCATTTGTTATATTCTATACTTATTTGCTTAGTTTTTGTCTCTTAGGTTCTTAGCTTTCCATCATTCGATGATAGTATTTTATACTCGGTAGTATTTGCCTAACATTTGTTGTTGTATTCTGGAAGACAGTTTACCATCGGGGCAAAATCTGTCTTAATGAAACCGATTCAGACTTCAACAGAACCATCTTTTTTAATAACGGTTGAAAAGTTATTTCGATATATTTTTAATATATTATAATTTTGATATTTTTATTCTAACGTGATTATTTTATAATTCAGATTACTAATTATCTGTATTATAGTGATTTTTCTCTTTACAAGAATTATATAATATTATTTCTAACTTTTCTAACCCTTGTCACACTGCCGTACATATATTTTCTTATAAGCTCAACACACATGCTTGTAAACCAAGTAAAGTAATGGCCTAACCTTATCATATATTGCCTTTACATGTTGCCTTTACATGTGATTCTTAAATTACAAAATGTAATTGCCAAATATCCAAAAAAAAATAAATACTTTTTCCAAATATAAATGCCTTAGACTCAATTTCTCTTAAATAATTCAAACTATTCATCGGATATGCAACTAGATACAAATCAATTCATCCAAAAGTTGAATCATTATAATATAGCTAAAAAATTGATTCAGCAGCATTAAAATCAAATTTCTTCTAGTACAATATTGAAGACTGCCACGTTATGCAATTTCGTATCCAAATCAGGCTTAATTTTTCAACAAAAACCAAAGTAAAAAAATTAATACTAAACATCAATTGTTTACTTTTTTGTATCGTTTTCAGAACCGAACCGGTCATTAAATTGATGAAGAGGGTGGTTTATAAATTTAAGGTTCAAATGGATTAAATTGGTTGTCGAACCGAATTTTCTAAAAATTTGTCAAATACTAATATTTTTAATAATTTGATATCAAACAAATAATATAAGTTTCACTGTTTCAATAATTGATAATATTTTTAATGTTAATACTTCATATACAAAGTTTATTTTTCAAATAAAAAAATATAACATAATAATCAATACAATTTGATAAAAAATGAAGGTTAAATTATTTTTGTATTCAACTAAATTTAATTTAGATGAGATCATGTATTATAAATTAAATTTAAAAATTAATAAAAATCATTTTATATTATAATTAAACTTAGGTTTATAGAATACATTTATAAATGAAGCTTTTCAATACATATATTTAATGAAAAATGTATTGTAAATTCAATATTTTTTTATAAACTAATAAATAAATATTACTTCGATTTTAAAAATTTTACGTCTAATATAAACAATTCAATTTGAATTGAAAAAATATTATTTAAATAAGATATGGTGAATTTATTTATACAAGACATTAAATAAATAAATTAAATACGTATTTTAAAATTTTATATAAATATTATAAAAGAAATATAATACAAAATAAGTTTTGTAGTTGAATGGTAAGCATAATGTATAAGAAGCTGGAGTTTGGGGCACACAACACGATAAAACAAATTTAAACTTCGAAATATATAACATTAACAGCTCATGGATTTCTTATATACTCTAAAAGTTAAATCACTTTTGTGTTTTTAATGATTTTTTCGGAGAAGTTAAAGTCATCAGATTAAATAGTTGGCAAAATAAAAGAGCAACCTGGTGGGGAGTAAGTGGCACTTAATTTATACTAGTAATTTATGTGCATGAGAGTTGGACATTTGAATGATTTTTAGATAATCTCATCCATCCATTTTAAAATGATTGGTTTTGATTGAAGTGTGTTTTTTTATCTTTTATCAAAGAGTAAGAGAGATAACTAATACATTGGAGTAATGTTCAATCAGGAATCTCAATCCGTAATTTTGACTAGTAAACTACCACTATATAACAAAATCTGAATTTTAATATCACAAATTTAACATGTGTTAAGCTGGCTTTAATTTTCCTAAAATCAGCAACTCCAGTTTCTAACAACACGTGCCCCCATTAGCTGACCTGTTCCTTCCAATTGTAAGAAAGTATATTAATCATAACCTTAGTGATCTAATCAAATAAATCAGTGATTAAAACTTAAAAGTGTAACGGATAAGTGCCCACAAAATTGAAATTTAAAAATTGAAGTACGTAGCTTGATTCATGTATTTGTATAAGAATTCAATGTCACGTGTCCAAAAATTAGTAGAGATCAAGATACAGAAAATCAAGCCTATAAACCTAACCCCAAGACTAAGATGGATTAAATTTGTATATTAATTGAGTAATTTAAAATGTAAATCCCCTTTGAAAGGAGGCAAAGAATTGCATCATCCACCAAAGAACTTCTCCCCTTCCCCGGCAGCTTAAATTGCTTGCTAGCTATCAACCACTTTCAAACCTCATCTTTCTGAGTTTTTTTTATATAATTTTGTTTCTTTTTAATTATTTAGTAGATGTATCTATCCATACATTAAATTAATTTCTTAATTTTTATTTTACATGAAACATTCAACTTAAACCATAAATTTCAGTTACATAATTTTCTCTACATGTACAGCTTATATTAGTTATACATGCTACTTCTGGTGTGTTTTTCTGTAAAATTAGAACTTCTGCTAATTTGGGGAAATTGAATTGTGTACGGATAGAGCCGTGCACTTTGAACTCAACTATATGAACTATTGATAGGTATACTCAGGCCAAGCTTAATGGACTTACACCATAAAATGTTCAGCTTAAACTCAACATAACCCTGTATTAATTAACGAAGACTAGGTGTGAGCTCAAAAATCAAATAATAAAACAAGGTCAGTAAAATGACAATCTTAATGGCTTTGTATTATTTAAATGTCCATTATTGCCTAAGTTTAATTTCAGTGTTTTAGTAAGCATTGTTGTAAGCCTAGTTCTGTATTAAGCTCATTTGTTATAGGAGGCCCATTATGTAGAACTATATAAGTTCTTTGTGTGTCTTCTAGGGTTTGTCTAAACTCGTTTGCTTTTTGGAATCCCTGTTCTTCTCCTCTCCGTTCTCTGCAACTCCCTTGTAAGCTCTCCAACGTTTTATCAAATTCAGTTACAATCAAGTGGCTGGAGATTGAGGCGTTTGTGGCGAAATCTTAGAGGGTGAGAGGACAAGGCGGTTATCTGCAACTTGCTTCCTGTTAACGTTATATATACCTCTTTCTGCTTCTGAAAAGTTGCAATGTGATGTATATTGTTTCTTGAGTTTATACTTTCCTTAGATCTTAAGTGATTGTATAGTTTTCTCTGAGTTTGTTAGAGTTCTAGGGTTTTAGACTCTGTATTCTCCTTTAGTCGTTGAGCAACTTAATAAAGTTTTCTCTCTTGGATCCTTGTATTACCTTACAATAGTGTTAGGCATGTAATATAAGTCCAAGCCGAGGAAACCAAGTAAAATCTCTGTGTTCTTATACTAGCTTTATGATTTTATGGTTTATAATCGTTACATCTGGTATCAGTGTGCTTGTTTTTGTGTTCCTGATAGATATGTAATTCGTGTTCATAAGAAATTCTTTGTTTTTTTAGTATCTAAGTGATACTGTACATCTTTGATCTGATTGATTGTTCTTGAAAATCATTTTTTTTCAAAAGAGTTTCTGATTTAGAAACTAAGTTTTATATCAATCTTAAGCCTCTGTTCAAGTTTCTTTAAAGAACTTCTTCTATTTGTGATTTCTGATAAAACTTGTTAGATCTTGAGATATTTCAAGTTTTGCCTGCTTTATAAACCTTGTTGGTTGCCTTCTGCTGTATAACACATAGCCTTTATTGATTTCTCTTCATTTTGTGATTCTATGTGATTGTTTCCGAATTCTTACGAGCTTTCTTTCTTATTTTTGGTTGGATTCCTTGGAACTCTGTCTGGATCTAATCATTTCCATCATATTCTTGGTTAAGGAAAGTTGTAAAGGTAAAACTCTATAAACTCCTCTAGTATTATCACTGTTAAAAGAAGACTTCCGCTGCAAGTACTCTAAAATCCTTCCCTCTTACTTTCTCTTACTGAAAATTGTAGTTTAGCATGCTATTGATGAGCAAATTCTAGTTTCTTTAAAGAAGTATGATGTATATGATCTGTGCTGATATGTCTGATCTTGTCATTTACTTCATTAAATGATTAAATAATCCTACTTAAGGAAACCCTATCTTTTCTGTGAAATTACTTAACTTATTTGTTTCTCTTACTGTGAAAGTTTTTTAATAACAATTTATATTCATCTCTATTTGTAGTAGAAACTAGTTTATAGTCTCTATTAGAATTGCTCCTCTTTCTTTCTAGTATAAACTTCCTTGCTAGGTGGTTGCTGTTTGTATAGGATCTTCTTTAAAGTGAGTTATCTAAATAGTCTTGTGTTCATTTTGCTTGCTGTGTTAACATGTCTATAATTAGAGTGAGTCTTGAAAAGTTTGATGGAAAAGGTGATTTTACTATTTGGAAAAGTAAAATGAAAGCTATTTTGGTTCAACAAAATTGCCATAGGGCTTTTCATGGCATAAATTATTTACTTGCTGACTTAAACCTTGTTGAAAAGTAAGACATGATGGAATTGGCATATTCCACCATGCTCTTAAATCTTTCTAACCCTATAATAAGGCAGGTCAAAGAGGTTGATGATGCTCCAAAGCTTTGGTTAAAACTTGAGCAGCTATACATGACCAAGGACCTAGCTAGAGTGTCTTACTTCAAAGAAAAATTGTTCAGTTTTTAAATGAATTCCTCAAAAGGCATTGATGAGAATTTGGATGAATTTCAAAAGCTCATTGTTGATCTTGAATGTGCTGATGAAAAATTCATAGAAGAGAATCAAACTGTGTTACTTCTAAATTCTATACATGATATGTATAAGGAAGCTAAAAATGCTTTAAAATATGGTAGGGAACACTTAGAAGTAAAAGACATTGTTGATGCCCTGAGATTAAGGAAATTAGAACTTAAAATTGAACCTAAAGCTAAGGGTAAGATTCAAGAGGTCCTAAATGTCAAACCTAAAGGGGAAAATAAGAGGTCTAAAAAGGGGAAAAAGAAAAATGCTAGTTCTAGTGTCAATTTTGATAGTTGTAATCAAGCTGAGTCTAACAAAACCAAGAATTATAAAGATGTAACCTGTTTTCATTGTCATAAAAAGGGTCACATAAGAAGGTTTTGTAGATTTAGATTAAAGCAACAGAATAATCCCAATTTTGGTGCTGTCAATAACACTACCAAAGATAGCAAAATTGAGGCTATAACTATAAGTCATGTTAGAAATCTAGATTCTTGGATTCTAGATTCAGGATATACCTTTCATATGACCCCAAAGAGGGAATGGTTCACTGAATATGAAGAATTTAGTGGAGGAAAGGTTTTAATCAGAAATGATTCCCATTGTATAGGTAAAGTGTAACTTATCTGTAAAAGTGGAAAGATTGTTGAATTAAGTGATGTTAAGAATATTCCAAAGTTAAAAAGGAATTTAATATCCCTTAGCCATTTAGATAAGAAAGGTCTTTCCTACAAAGCTGAGAATGGTGTTCTAACTGTAACAAGGAATAATCAAGATGTTTTTAGTGGTACCCTATCTAATGGCTTGTATTACTTTCTTGGAAATGTGAATGTTAGAACTATTAACCAATGTTTCCCATAGTGATAAAACTACTCTATGGCATAGAAGACTTGGCCACATTGGCTTGAAAGGTATGATAAGTTTGCAAAAGTAAGGTAACCTAAATTTACCTAGCTCTATTTCATTGGAAACTTGTGAAACCTGCATAATGGGAAAATCCCATAAGCAAGGTTTCAGCTCAGCTTAGAGTAGTTCTAACCAATATCTTGATTATATACATAGTGATCTTTGATGATCATCCTATGTACCTATGTGTATGTATGGAAACCAATATTTTGTGAGTTTCATACATAATTACTCTAGAAAGGTATCAGTGTACTTTCTGAGGAATAAATATGATGTCTTTGATAAATTTGTTGATTGGAAAACCATGGTTGAGAATGTTAAAACTCTTAAAATAAAAGTTCCGAGGACTAATAATGGCTTAGAATTAATCAATAACAAGTTCAATGATTTTTATCTTAAAAATGGAATCACTAGACATATGACATGTGTTTACACACCTCAACAAAATGGGGTGGCTGAAAGATATAATAGAACTATCTTGAATAAGGTCAGATGTATGCTGTATGAGTCTGGTCTTGATGCTTCCTTTTGGGTTGAAGCAACTTCCACAGCTTGCTACTTGATTAATAGAACTCCTAGCTCTTCTATTAACTTTAAGTGTCCTAATGATTTGTTGAATGATAGAAAGTGTAGTTATAATCATCCTAAAGAGTTTGGATGTGCTACCTATATTCATAACTTGGAATCTAAATAAGAGCTTAGGCTAAAAAAGTGCATATTCATAGGATATCCCACTAGTGTTAAAGGCTTTAAATGTTTTTATATCATTGAGAATAAGGTTTTCATTAGTAAAGATGTTGTGTTTAATGAAAATGAATTTCCTATGTTAAGTAAGTGTCAATCTAGTAATAGATAACAAGATAGAATAATGTTTGAGGTGGAGCTTGATAAGCTCAATCAGATTAATAATCAACCTCAACAAGAGGAACATGTTTTAAATCAGAATAGTGAAGGTGATATGAATAATGATCCCTTAAATAATTTGGAAGGTCAAGATGATATTCAGAACCCTGAAACTTTGAATGAGAGACCTAGAAGAAATGTTAGGCTCCCATCTAGATTCAATGACTTCATTTTATATGATTATAATTATAACTCTGTGATTGAACAATTTATTCTTGCTGCTATTAATCTTGAGAATAATGAACCTCAATCATATTCAGAAGCTAGACTTAGTAATGACTGGTCTAAATAGTATGAGACCATGAATGAAGAAATGGATTCATTGTAAAAGAACTTGGATTCTTATCCTTAAACCTATAAACAAGAAAGTTCTAGGTTGTAAATGGGTTTTTAAAAGGAAAGCTACCTTTCCAGGAGTTGTGAATGAAAGGTTTAAGGCCAGAGTTGTGGCTAAAGGTTTTTTACTATCAAGAAATTTCCTCCCTTGTAATCAAACATGTGTCCATTAGGTTAATTCTATCTCTAACTGCCCTATTTGATTTAGAATAAGAACAACTTGATGTTAAGATTGCTTTCCTTCATGGGAATCTTGAAGATGAGTTGTACATGGCTCAACCTGAAGGTTTCTTTGTAAAAGGGAGAGAAAATCATGTTTGTAAGTTGATTAAATCCATGTATGGCATTAAGCAATCACCTAGACAATAGTACTTGAGGTTTGATCAGTTTATGTTAAATCTGAATTTTCATAGAAGTAAATTTGATCCCTGTGTTTATTACTGCAAGCTTGAAAGTAATGATTACATTTATTTGCTTTTATATGTTGATAGCTTGTAAAAGCAAAACTAAGATTGATAAACAAAAAAATCAAATTTAGTACTGAATTTGATATGAAAAACTTAGGTGCTACTAGAAGAATCTTAGGGATTGATATATTAAGAGATAGAAGTAAGGGCTGTTTAAGATTAACTCAAAAGGAATACATTGAAAAAGTTCTAAGGAATTTTGAGTTAGATTGCAATAAATCTGTTAGAACTTCCATTGGTGCACTATTTAAACTTTCTGCTACTACAAACTTAAATAAAGAAGATTCATAATTCATGTCTAGAATTCCTATCAACATGTTGTAGGCTCCTTTATGTACAACATGGTGTGCTTTAGGCTAGATTTTGTTTATGTTGTTAGCTTGATCAGTAGATACATTAGTAACCCAAATAAATCTCATTGTTCTGTTGTTAAATGGCTTTCAAGATATCTTAAAGGTAGCTCTGATTTGTGTTTAACCTATAAATCACATGGTAATAAGAATGTGTCTGTTATTGGCTACTATAGCTCAGATTATGCAGCTGATCCAGATAAGAGATGGTCTACATCAGGCTACTACTTTATAGTAGGGAACAACCTTGTTAGTTGGAAATCATGCCTGCAGCATGTAGTTGCTTTGTCAACTACTGAAGCGAGTATATTGCATTAACTAGGGATATTAAAGAGTCTCTTTGGTTAAAAGGCATAGTTTCTGAACTTGGAATTGATCCTAGCTTAGTTGAAGTGAACTGTGATTCTCAATCAACTATACATTTATGCAAGAATGATGTTTTTCATGAGAGAACCAAGCATATAGACATTAAATTGTATTTTATGCGAGATATGGTGGCTACTGGTTCTGTTTCTGTGAATAAAATACATACAAGTATAAATCATGCTGATATTTTCACTAAGCTGGTTTCTGTTGATAAATTTCAGGCTGCATTTGTGAAGATTGGTGTTGTATCAGTTGACTTTGTGTCAAATGGTGCCACCATGTCTTGAGATTGATGATTACCCCTGATTCAAGATTGAAGAGAGCTTTGTTGAGAAGGCATAATGGCCAAGGTGGAGAATGTTAGGATTAGAATGGCTTTGTATTATTTAAATATCCATTATTGCCTAAGTTTAAATTCAAGTGTTTAAGTAAGCATTGTTGTAAGCTCAGTTTTGTATTAAGCCCATTTTTTTAGGAGGCCCATTATGTAGAACTATATAAGTTCTTTGTGTGTCTTCTAGGGTTTGTCTAAACCCAGCTGCTTTTTTGAATCCCTTTTCTTCTCCTCTCCATTCTCTACAACTCCCTTGTAAGCTCTTCAACGTTTGATCAAATTCTGTTACAATCAAGTTGATGGAGATTGAGGCGTTCGTGGAGAAATCTTAGAGGGTGAGAGGGCAAGGCAGTTATTTGCAACTTGCTTCCAGTCAAGGTTATATATACCTCTTTCTGCTTCTGAAAAGTTGCGATGTGTTGTATATTGTTTCTTGAGTTTATACTTTCCTTAGATGTTAAGTGATTGTATAGTTTTCTCTGAGTTTGTTAGAGTTTAGACTTTGTATTCTCCTTTCGCCGCTGAGCAACTCAATAAAACTTTCTCTCTTAGATCCTTGGATTATCTCATAATAGTGTTTAACATGTAATATAAGTCCAAACCGAGGGAACCAAGTAAAAATCTACGTGTTCTTCTCTTGCTTTATGATTTTATGGTTTATAATCGTTACAATAATTTATACGTGACATTATCTAGTAAAAACTTTAAACTCAAAATTTTTTATTTTTATAGAATCCGAAGTTTGGTATATAAATAGAAAGGCATAAGCGGGTTTAATTATGTCCAAACCCGAGCTTTGGTTACGCACATATTTTTTCATTTGTTTTGAATTTCAGTTTTGTTGTATAGGAATTGTAATGGTGAATATTGTTGCAATATCCGTAATAGAATATAATTTTAAGCTTTTGTACAACATGGTACATCTTCTTCCTCAGTAATTACAAATAATGCCCGAGTTGTTAATAATTGTTAAGTTCATATCGTACTTTTGTTAGAGTTGAATTATTTTATTTTGAAATGAACATCCTTATAAGTGTATGACCCCTAACTAATTGTTTTGCAGGCTTTCTATTAATTTTGAGTGATATATCAAAACAATAAATAAATAATAATTTACCATGTATTAATTATGAGAGATGATGTATCTTGATGCTATTGTTAATGTCTTAAAAATCATCTAGATCGATTTTTAAAATACAGAAAAAATATTAACTTAAAAACATGTTTAGATCCGTCTAATTCCGTCTGAACGGTTACTTATCCCGATTTAAAACACTGAAAATTACACACCGATAATTAAGAATAAAGATATTTTAACTTTACTTTAAGATAGACTTGTTAGCTAATGTCATAGTCGAAATTAAAGTTGTACAACTCTCCCTAAGCATTTAATTAGGGAGAATCATTCCAAACATTTTCGAAGTGAACTATCTTAGATGTTGTCTTGTACAGATTTTTTTTTAGGATCATTCATAGGTGCTAGGATTCGAACCTTAAACATCTCACCAGGGTCGCATCTGGGTTTAGGCCAGGGATGCAACAACCTAGGGCTTGTTGGTTAATCTAGACAAGTAGTGGATATGCAAACTGGCATGGCAAAATTTAAAACTTATAATTAACTTCAAAAGGAACTCGAAAGCATGACATATGGCATAGATACAACATGTCTATAAACATTTATAAAAGAGACCTTGTTGAACATATGGTTGACTGTTAGTTTTTAAGTTGATTGTTAGTTGTTAAGTTAGTTAAAGTAACTAATTGTAATTACTTAATTAATTTAGTTAGAAGCTGCTCTCCTATAAAAGTAGTTATGCAGCTAATTTACATTCTGTTCCGTAAAAACCATTTTAAGAGTTTCTTAATAAAATTCTGTTCTCCCTCTCTCTCTCTCTCTCGTTCTTGGCTATGTTCATTAAGTTTACATGTTATCAGAGCGATCTTGATTCTTCTTCTTTTTGTTATTAGTTTTGCTTCCGCTTCTCTGCTTCCCTTGTTTTTTCCTTTTTCGTCTATTCTTTCAGTAGGTATGGCTGCGAGAAATCAAGCTTGTGCGGGCATAGATGAAAATAGTCCATTCTACCTTCATCCAGGGGAAAATCCATCCCTAATTCTTGTTTCACCTCTTCTTGATCGAAACAACTACCATTCTTGGGCTCGAAACATCAAAATGGCTCTAATGAGCAAGAACAAGCTCGAATTTGTGGATGGAAGTATTCAAAAGCCTCTGGTTATAGATCCTTCTTTCAATTCATGGCGAAGATGCAACAATATGGTTGTCTTGGTTAATTCGTTCTATGACTTCGTCGATTGCGCAAACGGCGATTTCTTTTGATACCGCCCTCAATCTTTGGGAAAACTTAAAGGAACGCTTTGCTCAGAGTGATGTGTACCGGATTGCGAATCTTCAAGGTGAAATTTACACAATTTCTCAAGGTAATCGTACAGTTACAGATTTTTTTGCTACTCTTCAAGTTTTGTGGGATGAGTATAACAGTCTCAATCCTTTGCCTGTGTGTTCTTGAAATGGGTGCTTTTGTAATGCTTCTATTTCTATAAGAAGGAAACAAGAAGTGAATATGGTGATTTGTTTTTTGAGGGGATTGAATCAGTCTTTTTCTCAAGTTAAGTCACAAATTATGGCTTTTGATCCCCTGCCAACTATGAATAAATTTTTTTCTCTTGTGTTGCAATGTGAAAGGGAGTTTCATATAAGAGAAAAGGAGCCTTTAGTTCAAGAAATTGCTTCTTTTATGCATAGAGGTTTTGGTCAGGGTTTTTATGGCAGTGGTCAGTCTAATACGGTCAATGGGAAGTTTAGTAGTGGTAATGGTAATTTTCAAAATGGGTTAGGAAATTTTGGGCAGCAGCCTAATAATTTTAGGAGGCATCAGTTCTATAACAATGGCAAAAAGCCTACTTGTTCTTTTTGCAAGGGTGGTCATTTGGTAGTTAACTACTGGAAAAAAATGGCTATCCACCCAACTTTAAGTCTAGGTTTAGTCAAGCCAATGCTGTTACTAGGTTTGATGGAATGTGTGATCAAGATTACATAGACCAAGATGCTTATGAGGCTAATCAAATAGAGGTTGCAAATTTAGTTGATTGCCATAACTGCAATTTAAATAATTGTGATAGTAATTATGTTAACAATTTTAACACTAGTAGTGTAGCTTCTTCCTCTGGTGTTCCTCAAGCAGTTCCAACTGTTTTCTCTCAAGAGCAATTAAATCAACTGGCTCAGCTCATTCAAGAACAAACGCAGAGCAATAATGCTACAGCTACTTCTACTAGGATCGAAGGCTCATTTCAAGCAGATGCAAAAGATTTGAATGACTCAGGTATGATTTTTTCTCTAAACAAAACAACTTAGGTAGCAGACACTGGGGCAAGTTGCCACATTGCTAATTCTTTAGTTTGTTTTAGTAACATTAAACCAGTAAAGAATTGGTTTGTTATTTTGCCAAACAATGTTAGGTTGCAGGCAGTCTCTAAAATTGATGTAGTACTTTCTGTATCGCTTAACTTTGGTTAATGTTCTTTTTGTTCCTGAATTTCATTATAATCTCCTTTCTGTAACTAAGCTAACTGAAACTATGAACTGTGAATTAGTTTTTTCTCATAGTGGATGTTTGATTCAGGATATTTTGAGCCAGAAGAGGATTGGTTCAACTAGGACTTATAATGGATTATATCATCTTGATGTTCTTATTGCAATTAGGGATAGTGAAAAGTTTGCTTTTAGTTCCTTTGCTTGTAAAGATAGTGAAATATGGCATAACAGATTTGGACATGCCTCTAATTCAAGCTAATCAATAATAAAAAAGTTTGTTCCTGATATTTCATTTTCCAGTGATTTTATTTGTGATATATGTCATCTGTCAAAACTAAAGAAACTGCCCTTTACCAATTCTGTTTCAAACAGCAATGAAATTTTTCAGCTTGTTCATCTTGATATTTGGGGACCTACTGCTATTGCCTTGAATGGATCTAGATACTTCTTAACTATTTTTTATGATTACTCTAGGTTTACTTGGACTATTATGATGATTAATAAAAGTGAGGTTGCTGTTTTATTTTCATAGTTTTACAATGTGGTTGAATGTCAATACAAAAAGAAAATTAGATCTGTGAGAAGTGACAATGGACCAGAGTTTAATATGAATAGTTTCTATAGTTAAAAAGGTATTTTGCACCAAAAATCTTGTATAGAAACATTTCAACAGAATGGCATAGTGGAAAGGAAACATCAGCACATCTTAAATGTTGTAAGATGTTTAAAATTGCAAAACAAATTGCCTATAAGCTTTTGGAATTTTTTTATTGGTCATGTTGTTCATATAATTAATAGAATACCTACACATTTACTGCAAAATGCTAGTCCATATGAAAAGTTGTATAACAAGAAACCAGATTTAAGTGACCTAAGGAGTTTTGGTTATCTTGTATTTGTTAGCACATTAGGCAGAAACAGAACAAAGTTTGATAATAGAGGTGAAAAATGCATTTTTTTGGGTTTTGAAACTGGAAAAAAGGGGTACAAGGTTTATAGTTTGGAACAACACAAAATTTGTGTTTCCAGAAATGCTATTTTCCACGAAAAAATTTTTCCTTCTGTGGTTAATCCTACTGATATTACTACAGCTGAAAAGAACTTAGAGACAAATAAGGAACACTATGTTGTTAAAACCAGTAGTGCTAAAAAGAGAGCAAATAAAGACATAGAAACAGCAAATAAGACAGGTAGACCTAGTAGAAAACATAATCACCCATCTTATTTGCATGATTATCACTGCTCACTAATCAATAATGCTTCTGTAACTGATATGGAAAAAGGAAAAATATATCCTTTATCCAAATTTTTGTGTTATGATAAATTGGCAATTAGTATAGATTGTGAGCCAACAACATATTTAGAGGTTGTAAAGAGTCAACAGTGGCAAGATGCAATGGCAGAAGAGTTGCAAGCCTTAGAAAAAACAAAACATGGGAGATTGTTTCCTTACCTGAAAACAAGAAACCAATTGGATGCAAATGGATATACAAAATCAAAAGGAAATCAGATGGCTCTATAGAGAGATACAAGGTAAGACTTGTAGCAAAAGGGTACACGCAACAAAATGGTATTGACTACTTAGACACTTTTTCCCCTGTTGCAAAAATGAGTACTATTAGAGTCTTGTTAGCATTAGCTACAAAGAATGACTGGTACCTTGAACAACTAGATATAAACAATGCATTTCTTCATGGTTCCTTAGAAGAAGAAATTTACATGGATCTGCCAAAAGGAATAAATAGTTCTCTATCTAAACCTGTATGCAGACTCAAAAAATACTTATATGGATTAAAGTAGGCAAGTAGGCAGTGGAATTCCACCCCTAACTTCTGCTTTATACAAAAAGGATTTAGTCAATCTATGGCTGATCCATCATTGTTTACTAAAAATGAAAAAGGAGTCTTTATTGGTTTAACTGTATATTTTGATGATTTGATCTTAGCTAGCAACAGTGAAAAAGCCATTAAAGAAGTCAAACCTATCTTCATGAATGCTTTAGCATCAAAGACTTAGGAAAGTTAAGATATATCCTTGGACTGGAAATAGCAAGAAACAAAACAGGAATACATCATTATCAAAGGAAGTATACATTGGACTTACTAGCAGAATACGGCTTCATAGAATGTAAACCAGCCTCAACACCTATTTCTGTTGAAAAAACAGACTTCACTAAAACTGCAAAACTGCTTGACAATAGCGGTTATAGGAAATTGATTGGTAAGCTTTTGTACCTTACAAATTCTAGACCTGACATAGCTTATGCGGTTCAACAATTATCTCAACATCTAGAAAGTCCACATGAAGCACATCTTACAACAGCTCACAGAGTCTTGAGATATCTTAAAGGAAGGCATACTCTAGGAGTCTTTTATTCTTCATCAAAAGACTTCAAAATCAAAGGTTTCACTGATTCAGATTGGGGAAATTGCTCTGAAACAAGGAAGTCAGTTACGGGATTCTGCATCTGTAGGGAATTGTCATCGAAAACATAACCGCGTCGGCGGAATTACCGGTTAAAATTTTCTCGAATTCCAATAGGATCTTCTCAAGAACCATTGATAGGGTTTAAAAAGGATTATATCACAGATAAAAACTTACTTG
>CATIWQ010373256.1:0-10701 GCA_949673415.1 Euphorbia schlechtendalii
ACATCATTAAACGAAATTAACTTGGGTACAAATGAGTCACCAAAAATGGTGACGATTTCCAATGATTTGAATCTTGAAGAAAAAAAGAGAGATCACAAACGTACATAAACATCACGTGTTAGCATTTGCTTGGTCGTATGAGGACATGCCTGGAGTAGACAGACAGATCACAAAACACCATATCCCAACTGACCCTCGTTTTAAACTGGTAAAACAGAAACTACGTCGCTTAACTGGCAAAACAAATCGAAGTTAAATTCTTAGAAGTGGTTGAATACCTGACGTGGCTAATCAACATTGTCCCAGTAGCGAAAAAGGATGGCAAGGTCAGAGTTTTCATGGATTTCAAGGATCTGAATAAAGCCTCCCCAAAGGATGATTTCCCCCTACCCCACATATATGTTCTGGTCCACAGCGTAGCAAGGGCATCTATGTACTCATTCATTAATGGATTTTCAGGCTATAACTAGATACTGATGGCTACAACAGACAAGATCAAGATGGCGTTCATCACAGAGTGGGGTGTATACTGCTACAAGGTAATGCTATTTGGTTTGAAAAATGCTAGCGTAACGTATCGACGGGCCATTACGACCCTCCTTCATTATATGATCCATAAGGAAGTGGAGGTTTATGTGGATGACATGCTTTTTAAATCCAACACCAGAGAGTAACATCTAGCTGTCTTAGAGAAATTTCTCACCAGAATCGAGAAATAAAATCTACGCTTGAACCCAAAAAAGTGCATATTTGGGGTCACTTCAAGGAAACTTCTAGGGTACATAATCAGCTTGAAAAGAATTGAAATGGATCCCGATAAAAGCAAGGCCATCAGGGATATGCCCACGCCAAAAATCGAGAAAGAGGTTTGATCTTTCTTAGGATCTCTACAGTATATAAGCAGATTCATCACCAGGCTCACCACCATCTGTGAACCAATCTTCAAACTACTATGAAAAGATCAACCACTGGTTTGAAATTACCAATGTCAGGTAGCATTTGACAAAATCAAACAATACTTGTTAAACCCACCCTCCTCCACCCACCAGAACCAGGATAGCCCCTGATCCTATACCTAACAATTGAGGAATCATCGGTTGGAGCTATGCTAATGCAAGAACACGAAGATAGAAGTGAACATGTAGTCTATTACTTGAGCAAGAAATTACTCGAGTACGAGTTACGCTACACCCTAGTAAAGAAAATCTGCACGACGATGATTTGGTTAACAAAGAAGCTACACCATTACTTCCAATCTTATCAAATAAAAGCCTTTACGAAGATAGACCTGATGAAATACCTATACCAGTCACCAACACTAGTTGGAAAACTCTCAAGATGGTTATTGCTATTATCGGAATTCGACATTGAATATGTGACCAAAAAAGTCATTAAGGGGTGAGCAGTCGCTGAATTTTTAGCCAATCAACCTTGGACTCTGATTACGTTGAAAATCTAGAATTCCTAGATGAACAACTAGCATTGGTGGAGGACACCCGTACACAGTGGAAAATGTTCTTCGATGGTGCAATGAACAGAAATGGAGCCGACCTAGGGGTAGTCTTAATAACCTCGCAAAATGAAGTTATACCTCTTTCTAAACGATTGGAGTTCCATGTAATAAACAATGGGGATGAATACGAAGCCTGCTTGATTAGGTTAGAGGCACTTTGAAAGGCACGAACAAAAGAAGCATCAGTAGTTGGGGACTCAGCTCTAGTTATAAAACAAGTTACTAGTGATTGGGAGATAAGGGAAGAATCACTTCGACCTTATGTAGAAGCAGTATGGAAGGTCTCACAAAAGTTTTCCAAATGCATTTTCAAACACGTACCGAGGGATGAAAACAAAATAGTGGATGCACTTGCTACATTGGCATCAATGTGGGAAGGCCCTAAGACTCAATCAATTAAGCCTGTCGTACTACAAATGGCAAAAGAACCCTTATACTATCGTCTAATGGAAACAAAGGATTAGCAAGCTACTGGGAATTGGTTCTTCAACATTGTCAAATATTTGCAAATCGGGGAATACCTAGAGGACGTAATAGGCTCAGAAAGAACTTCACTAAGGAGGTTACCATTCCAGTTCTGGTTAGTAGAAAGGGAACTATTCAAACAAACACCAGAAGGGATGTTATTGAGATTTCTTATAGAATAGGAGGCACTGCTGATCATAAAGCAAATGCACGTAGGAAATTGTGGGCCACACATGAATGGGATGGCATTGGCCAAGAAAATAAAATGATAAGGGTACTACTAGATAAAAATGGTCATAGATTGCGTATCAGAAGTGCAAAAATGACACGAGTGACATATTTATGGAGAAATAAGTCATCTACCCCCATCTCGGCTCCATAGCTTATCAACTCCTTAGCCATTCTCAACATGGGGCATCGACATAATTGGTGAGATTCGGCCAAACTCGACTAATGAACATCGCTTCATTGTAGTAGCAGTCGATTACTTTTGAAAATGGGTGGAAGCTGAATCTTACACTAACATCACTACTAAGAAGATATCCAAGTTTCTAGAAAAGAATATATTCGCCCGGTATGGTATCCCACATCACATTGTATCGGATAACGGGTACAATTCTAAGGAGCTACATTAGACCTAATGAAGAAATATGGGATCGAGCACCATCGATCATCACCATACAGGCCACAGGCTAATGGGGCAGTAGAGGCAGCCAACAAATCGATTAAGAAAATCTTAAGCAAGATGGTTGTTACCTATCGGGATTGGGTTGACAAATTGCCATTCATAGTATGGGGATACAGAACGAGCGTCAAAACTCCCACTGATCAAACCCCTTTGTCATAGTATATGGGATGGAAGCAGTTTTACCTGTTGAAATGGAAGTGAAATCGCTTCAAGTAGCACTAAAGGCAAGATTATAGGAAACAAATTGAGCAAGAGGCAGATTTGAACAGTTGAACATGATAGATGAACAACGTCTAAAGGAATTAGATCATTTGCAGATATACTAACAACTCATGACTAGGGCATACAATAGTCGAGTTAGGTCCAGAAGCAAACCGTTAAAGGCGGGTGACTTAGTTCTTAAGCAAATGAGACCCTCAAATGTGGATATACGAGGAAAGTTTCGCCTAAACTGGGAGGGTCCTTATGTAATAAAGAAAATCTTAAACAAAGAAGCCGCCAAGATCATGGACATGGATGGAAATGAGTTCGTCAATCCAGTCAATCAAGATAAGCTCAAGCACTACCACATGTGAAATCTACAAAAGCAGTACACCTAAAAAGAGAAAGAGAAACTAGTTCTCCATATGGTAATTGGCTACCTGGGCAACAATTAAGACCATTCTTGTACAAGAGCTAGAAATGTCTGCTGAGTTAAAAACCCATGAAGGGCGGCTCAGGCAAAAATTAGGACACGGTGAGCAATAGAGGGACCGCGAGTTAGAAAACCTGCTCTAGGCTAACTGGCGGCAAGACTCAAACCATTGGAAAACTTGTACCCTTGTTAAATGGGTTTAATAAAATGTATTATGTTTTGCAAAGATGTATGTTTATGATGTGTGAATTTGTACATACAGAATATCACGAGTAAACAAAATAAGTTTTGATAAAATTTCATAATGTCAAAAACAGTTCAAAAACAAGCTACGAACAAGGGTTAGAAAACAAGCGCCAAAAGAAATAGATCTAAGGGTGCCAATCACCCCACCGTGCACGCTTCGTCAAAGTGTGAGGAAGGGGGTCCAAACCATCTTCGTCCCTCTCCCACTCACAGGATACCCTGAAGTGTTAATCAGCATCTGGGAGACTCTTGATCTCGCCAAGCCATCCGCGATAGAACTCATCAGTGTCAGTAGTCTCCGGGGTAGTGTAATCCAGCGTAACAACTTGAGCACGAGCCCAAAGCCTTCGTATGGCATCAGGTGTGTCAGGACCAAAGTTGTGAAAATAGGTCATGTATAGGAGCCGAGAGACTCGTTGCTGATGCCCATACTGCCTACATAGGCGAGAAGGAGAATAAGAGATGACACCTAACTACCCTATCAGTAATACACCAGAATCATGGATATCAGTAACCATGAATGGAATCTCCAACCAAGGGCTGAGCCAACAAATCTTAGAAGCTCGGTAGGAGCCTAAGATCTCGACCTAAGCCCCTTCACTCAATGAGTGATGGTCCTTCCTAATGAAACCTCAAGGGCCATAATGCGAAGGGAGGTACCGAGTCTTCCCTAAGCAGGGATGAGCAGTCAAAGGAAGCTTCTCAAATAGCCATACCTACATCAATTTGTTCATTTAAAACAAGCAACGAAAATCGCAAAGAAAAAGGGGTAGGAAGGAAAATTACCTCAAGTAAGGCAAAGTGGTCTCCCACTATGTCCAGGTTCACTAAAGCAGCATCTAGGTGAACCAGACTCTCAACTAAAGCCAAAGATGTAGGGGAAAGGCCTATAGAGAGTGGGTCAATGACCGACAGCAAATGAAAAGGGGTGACTGCTCTGATCCCGCAAACGAACTCCGCCAGGAAGAGTAAAGTCACCATCGAAGGCCACACAAGATGAGTACTACATGTAGTCTCACACCAACAAAGGATGGCATCAACTCGAAAACTGCCAACGTCAAGAGGGGGTGACAAAAAGCGCCCGCTGGACTCCAAGTTCCATAAGCCCTTCAGCTTATCCTCACCCCCAAATTGAAAAGAAGGAAAAGCGAAAGAAAGTCTTATGGGGGATGCTGGATTCAGGCCTTTCAGAAAGGAAAGCCCCAGGATAGCATGGTACTCTTCGACTAAGGGCCAAAGCTTGAAGTCAACAAAATGGAACACATGAGTGGCAGGGTCCCAAAACTTCAAGGCAGCACAAATGAAGGCCATATTCACAGGCCTGGAGGCGAGGTATTAAAGACCCCGCAGACCAAAACTCTCAAGCCTTTGCTAATCAGGTCCCCGAACGGTGTGGAGAAAAACCCTAAAAAGCTCGTTATGAGTCGATATTGAAAAGAAAAGAGCTAAAGGAAATCCTTCAAGACCAATGTCGCATATACACAATAACCACATACATTAGCATTAACATTCATTCATGCATATATACAAGACATTCACAAACAAGCAATCATTTTCATAAAATAAAACACTACAGGTGAAGACCCGATGTGCAACGGCCAAGGTCCTCTTTTCTTCCATAAAATTCGAATTTCTATGGAAATTCTACAAGATGAAGCTATCTAAAAGATCTGGTTTGAAAAGGGAGTAAATAAAACTAAAAGCTAAAAGAGAACTCCTAAGCATGCGCCGCCTATGCGCTATCTCCACCCATCGAATCTCGAGGCATCATAGTGGATATCTCAAAATCCTCGGTACATAGTCTCTTAGAAGCACCATCCGCTGAACAAGACACAGGGGGAGGCTGGGGAGCGTGAAGAAAACCGATATCCCAATCTGGGGTAAGGAGCAGCCTACCATCCGGATCATCGAGCAGGGAATCAAGATCAAACGTAAGAGACTGGGCAAAACCCAAGGTGGTAGCTCGCGCATCTGCTCAAGCACGCTTTGCTACGGCAGTTTACCGTAACAACTCCTGGTACTGGGCCTCCAAACTCTAATGGGAAGCCTCCAAACTCTGATGGCAAGCCTCCAAACTCTGATGACTAGCCTCCAAACTCTGATAACGAGCACCTAGACCCTGGTGAGTGATATCCAATGACTGGAAATGATTGTCAAGCTCCCGGTAGTACCGCTCGAACTCATCGTTCCTCGTCACTATCTCCTGCGGCCTTAAAAAAAGAAAACATACCACGAAAATCACATCCATGTACATAAAAACATGACATTTCATGCACATCATATGACAGGTCGAGAAAAACAACATACCTGAGTGATCCTGTCCTATGAAAACATCATATCCCTTAACCAAGGGAATATCGGGCCACTCTGTCCATCTCTTCACGTACGACCTGCAAAGAAAGAGAGTGAATAAATGAGCATTGGGACATCCCCAAAAATGGCTACGCTACAGTTAAGGGTTAAGTTTTCAATCTAAAACTCACATGAGTGGTGTTAGAAGGGTCGTAGGCCAACGTGTGGTAACTCAAGGGGAGAGGTACCTGCCACGAGGTCCCCATGAAACCCATCAGGTAGAAAGAAGAGTCGAGAGGAATCACGAATCTCCCCTCAATAATGCCAGAGCAAGATGTTCTTGCGCCCCTAGTCGAAATATTCAAGTCGAGAACAAGAACCCTCTTCTGGGTGAACTCCTACAAAGATTAACAAGCTGTCAGAAATAGTGTCAATATGGATAAAATGATTAACATATTTCATACTCGACATTCCAAGCCGGTGCCACTGGCACCCGCACCAACACCATCCACTCCTCGGCTCCTCGCTTGTGTAAAAGGTCAAACCACCTCGGGCTGAGTCAGCGGATGAAGCGGGAGTAGCCTCTCCCGAATAAAAGCCTCGTAATCACCACGCTAGCCCGAGAGTCTCATGCCATGCTCCTCAAAGGACAACTACTGCTCCATAGGATCGGTGATCACCA
This sequence comes from Euphorbia schlechtendalii, assembly GCA_949673415.1. Classification (NCBI taxonomy): domain Eukaryota; kingdom Viridiplantae; phylum Streptophyta; class Magnoliopsida; order Malpighiales; family Euphorbiaceae; genus Euphorbia; species Euphorbia schlechtendalii. The sequence continues at coordinate 6,521 of CATIWQ010373256.1, forward strand.
AGTGCGCCTAGAATAGCCTGGTGGGAGGTGCAAGAGGGATGCGTCTGTCAGATACTAGTTTAGTCTGCCAGTACTGAATGCTCTCACCCAGGTACCACTCACGGGTCCTAGGTCCCTCAAAGATAAAGCGATGATGATTTACGTCCCTCTTGACCTCCTTCGCCATGTGGTAGCTAGGGAAACCCCTCTAGGAGTTGCAATCCACCTGAGAAGAAAGAATGATAAAGTCAGTATAAGTTTAAAGATACACGTAATCACATCCATCAAAACAAAGATCCTCACCTGCTCGAGGGTCAGCCCACAGAGATACTGGTAGTAACCAGCAAAGTCTAATACGTCCTCCTCAAAAGATGAGCATATCCGGAATATATATGGGGTCTGGGGCATCAACAAACCATGGGGTGGGGAGGAAGTGGTAAAAGAAAGCCCATATATGAAAAAATAAAAGGTCAATCAAGGTTAATAAAGAAATAACTGATGTTCACAAATCACAAAATAAACAAACACTACTTGAAGAATTATGGGGCAGCAGCGCAGCACCCGTAAGTGAGCTCGAGCAACCAGGTCAAGGGTAAAATATGTCTGGGCTAAGATCGCCCGAGGTTAGTTAAGGCCACTAACGCTATCCAAGTCCGCTAAGGGCTCGATCAACCCATAGTTGATCTCGCTGTTCAAGATCGGGAAGAAGGTCACGCTTAATAGGTTGACTAGAAAGGAACAAACGTATAGTAGAACCTCAACCTCCGAGATAGACCATCTACCCTTCCAATACTCGACTAATACACCATAACTCAGCACCCGGCCTCTAGGGTCAACATCGAGCAAATCTCTAATACGACGGCAAGTAATGGAAGCCTTGAAGAACCGCTCCAAGAAGGTGTAAAAACAAATCACAGTACCAGTCCAGGGTAGACCAGTGATCGCTACAACGTCAGATGGGGTGATAGTAACTTCCCCAATCGGAAGATGGAAAGTGTGCGAAATGTCACTCTACCTTTGAGCCAACGCACCCGATGTCGCATACGTCAATAATGTAGGCCGTAAGGATCGGGCCAGATCATCGAAACCAGTGGCCTCGATGGCCTGAACGAGCTTTGGTTGAGAAGAAACATGACATCACCACGTCTGAATAGTAGAATATCCACCCGTGTGGCGAAGTGTGGGGGACTACAAATAGAATCAAATAATATGCATTTTGGAATTAAACGCAAAAAAAACAATAGATTAAAAATATATATATATATAAAATATATATATGCATATAGACGAGCAACGGAGACCCCGAGGGGCGCTGCTAGGAAAAATCCGGCGAGCTTGAAGGTTGCAACGGTCGGAGGATCCTACTTAAAAAGGATGATGAATGGGCTGTTTTGCTGATCCGATGATCAACGGGGAAGGGTTGGGGGTGTGGTAGGCGGCTGCGCACGGTTTCCATGGCAGCTATTGTTTTTTTAGGGTTTGTTTTGTATTATTTTTCAAATTGTTATTCTAATAAATTGCTCTCACATATTTTTTTTTATTTAATTATATTCTGGAAACAACATATTTTGGTCCTTCATATTATTTAATTAAAAATTGATTGACTTATTTTTTTTTAAATTAAGTCTGCTGCTTATAGGAAAAACTTGATTATGAAACTTTTCAGAAAAGCAACTTGAAAAAGCACAACTAGATTCATTCAAAGTAAATCACATAATAACAAATATAAGTGTTATCACTTGTAAGTAAAAATGTATCATGGATGTTAATTTTAATTCCATTCCAATTACGTTACTTAGGATATGTTTTGTACAATTGTTAGATTTTGTTATTCATTGTTTAAAATTTTTTATTTATATTTAGTATTTTGATAGAAGATTAATGTTTGGATATAATGTAAAATGATTGAATAAGAATCAAATTAATTAGAATAATTATAATCCAACATAAGGAATGGTATATAACAAAAGCAATTATTTTTTCTTCAATTGTGAGTTTTCTCGATGACATTTCGTTGAAAATTATATATATATATATAGTCATTTAATTTTCTTACATTTTTTTTTTTGAAAAACAATTTTCTTACAGTTAAATAATAACTTTGTATTCTAATAAAAATAAATATAAAAGAGAAACAATAAAAATTCTGGAGACAGCAGCTATTAATACTGCTGTCCCACAAATGAAGAAAATTAACATGACAAAATCCACACCTCATTTTAGCCCTTAAAATTTTGTATATTTTACATATTGCCCCTAAATATTTTAACATATTAAATACATGTTTTTTTTGTGGGAATACTAAATTCAGGTTTTTTTTTTTAATTATTTTGACAATATTTTCTAAAAGAGTAGATACTTATTTTGTTTTGCATAGAGCCTAGGCTATAACACTTTTCTTAATAGCTGTGGTATGCCCAATTATTACTTGTTAAAGTAGTACTTAAATTTTTGGAAAATTTTATAAATATGAAAGTTAGGAACAATTTTAACTAAAATTTTGTATTCTAAATTATTTGATCAATTAAGTTTCATATTTATCTCCTATGCGTTCCAAAGTTGTTGTGTTCTCCTCCCTTACCTTCTATGTATGTTTTTTAATTTTCTTATCTTATTTTTTCATTATTTCTCAAACCGTTTAATTTTCTTATGTTATTTTGTTCGTCTCATTTTTATCTTTAAAACGTCATCCATTGTGATATACTTTTTTCGAAATTTTTTTTCAACTGTTTGATATTTAGTAAGAAACTGGTAGGTAAGTGGTATGTAACTGATAGGAAGAACAAGTTGTGTCAAATTTGTTATGAAAATATGGTAAGTAACACAAATACATGTCAAAAGTTTATCTTCATAGCAATAAACAAACGATTGTAATCTTAAAAGTAATGAAAATGCATTAGAAAGTGCAACATGTAAAATAAAATCTCTACAAAGTATTGAATCAAAATAGTAGGAATATGATATGTATGTAACTGGTATGAAGAATAAAAAATGTCAAAACTAGTAAGAATCCAGTAGGTAAATGGTAGGAAACTAGTATGAAAAATAAGTTGTGTCAAATTAATCTTGAAAAGAAATGAAAATGTATTAGAAAGTGATTAAACCATGCAAGATAAATCTCTACAAAGTATTGAATCAAAACTGTTAGACTCGAGTATGTAACCGGCATGAAGAACATAAAATAGCAAAACTAGTAATAAAGTGGTAGGAAACTGTTATGAAGAACAAGTTGCGTCAAATTAATCTTGAAAAGTAATTAAAAGACATTAGAAAGTGATTAGAACATGTAAGATAAAATCTACAAAGTATTGAATCAAAACAGTAGAAATCTGGTATGTAACTGGTAGGAAACTAGTATGAAGATTTAAAAAAGTCAAAACTAGTACAAAAGTGGTAGAAAACTAGTATGAAGAACAAATTGTGTTAAAATTAATCTTGAAAAGTAATGAAAATGCGTTAGAAAGTGATTAGAACATGTAAGATAAAAGCTCTACCAAGTATTGAATCAGAATAGTAGGAATCTAGTATGTAACTGCTAGGAAACTAGTATGAAAAATAAAAAATGTCAAAACTAGTAAGAATGTGGTAGGTAAGTGATAGGAAACTGATATGAAGAACAAGTTGTGTCAAATTGATATTAAAAGTAATGAAAATGGATTCGAAAGTGATTAGATCATGTAAGATAAATCTCTACAAAATATTAAATCAAAACAGCAGGAATCTGGTATGTAACTAATATGAAAAACGAAAAATGTCAAAACTAGTAAAAAAGTGGTAGGTAAGTGGTAGGAAACTGGTATGAAGAGCATATTGTGTCAAATTAATCTTGAAAAGTAATAAAAATGCATTAGGAAGTGATCAAAACATGTATGATAATTAATTAAAACTAATCAGCTAATTAAGGTTAGGAATACTTTGAAGAACAGGTTCCCAAGACCGATAAGAGTGATAAAAATCAGAATTAGTAGATGAATTTACAATTAAATTAGCCATCACTTTCTCCATTTTCAATTTGTGTTTTTCAATTTTCTCTAATATTTGTTCGAGCTCTCTCTTTATTGAATTTACAAACATATATACAATATAATTCTTTATTAATTCATTTAGGCATCTCAAAAAACACATAGTGGATGAGTCGCATCTTGGTGCATTTATACAATCCAGTGAAAATCCTCACATCAATTACAATACAGAAATTGCAT
>CATIWQ010373273.1:0-27144 GCA_949673415.1 Euphorbia schlechtendalii
TATACTTGCAGTTATCATCATTTTTCTATGTGGTAAGGGGTATTGACAACACCTACATTTTATATGTGAACAAGTTTTTGGCGCAGTTGATAGCCAACAGTTCACGAGATTTTGGAACCATATTAGATTAAACTTATCAATTGAAAAGTGTTGAACAAGCATTCAGATTTTCATTGGGTAGCCATAGTATTGCACATTATTCCTGATCATTTGAAGTAATGTTGGCTTAATTTCGAACTGATTTGCGTTAATTGGTGGTCTAGCAATTCCCTGATTGTTACCATTGATGGTCGGAATGACATAATCCATGAGCCTTGGTTGAGGCTGATCATGATTTGGTTGTTCTTCGTCAGCCATCCTTTTTCTTTGTCTCTTATTTATTCGTTTTCTACTCTTAACAAATTGTTCTATTTTTTATTCGAAAGATGCCAAACTTTCTCCCAAACTACGCGTACGTAGCATGCACATGCTAGAAAGAAAACTCAATGAATAAGCAAAAAAAATATGTTAATAACAAAATATAAATACTTAAAACCAAAAACATAAATAAAAATAAATAAATCTAATTGACACATAAATATAATTGCCCGTTCTCCGGCAATTTGATCTCTAGAATGCACTTGCCTTCCCCGAGAATGGTGCCAAAAACTTGTTCACCACTTTTCTACTAATAATATAATAGTTCTAAATATGAACAGGTTTTGTTAGTACCGCTTATCAAATAGAAAAATGATGATAATTGCAAGTATACAGTTGTGATGTAGTTTTAAAAGATATCGATCCCACAGGGAAGGAATTCGGTTCTGAGGATCAAATAGAGTTATGAAACAAAAGAAAATAAAATAAGTTAAAGGTTTTGAATGGTAGACTGATGAATGGATAGATGCATGAACAGATTAGAGAAGATGCAAAGGATATAGATATTCCCTAAGAACAAGTATAGTGGGGTAAAATATGCAAAATAATCAAGAATGTTTTATGCACCAGATAACTTCAACAAACTTGGTTCTAGACACCCAATATCCTATAAGTCACCGCAGAGCAACACATGAAATGACTTTTCTAAATCTAGAGTGAATGAATTATGACACTTATGAAAACCTAGACAACAATAATACCATGCTTAGTACGGGTTGCTCACACATAACCATATTTAGCAAGTTACCACTCCAAAAATGTTGGCTCACTAAACAGCGTTATAATCACAGATCCAGTGATTATACACAATCTTGTTAACCTTGAAACTACTCTTAAAGTCAACTTGACAGCATATAACTTCATTAATATAAGTGACGCAAGGTGAAATATTCGTTATGACACATAGACATATCATAAACTTCGAATTAGAAATTATAAGTAGAAAACAAAGTAATGTTGTAAGGTATGTAAGTGAAAGCTAAAGTTGATCAAACCGTATCCACTTTTTAATGGGAGTCATCAATTCCCGCAATTCCTGCGTCTACTTTGAATTCGGTCTCGACTATTACAGAACCTCCGTTAGGATGGTATTCCTTGTGAATATCGAACAAATGAATGTTGAAGAACAAAAACTTTAATTGATAAGTGCTTTGCAATTATACTCATATAACAATCGCTCGAATTTGTGGAGAAATTTAGTGATTGATATAAGAATCGATCACTTATACATTTTTCTCTCTAACACTTTGAACTTAGCGAAATATATATAACTTTCACTCTCTATCTATCATGTATCATACCATACATGTCATCTCACACCATCTGCTACCACTGCTCTCCCCCCACGAAATGGTTGATTCGAACCTCTATTTATAGAGTGAGAAAGGTTGCGTTTATCCAAACGAATAGTCATGTCCATTGGTGAAGGGTTACATCATCTTCAATGTGATTAGATGTAAGATTTCATTCTTATCTTTAATGGATAGGAACCTTTTCATGGTTGCATTATCTCTAAAAGGTGTCTCTTCGCCTGGCAGTTGATGGCGGTTGATCGTTCTTATCCGATGGTTGGAAGTTGAGAAGAGTTAATCAAAACCGTCACGAATGTAAGTTGGTAACTGACTATTTGTGACGAATGATAAGTCACGAGCATGATTTGGCCTATCGCGAGTAGGAATCACGATCGTGACATGGTCGTGACTTATGCATTTCTTCATGATTCTTCTTTGCAACTTTACCGGTCTTTGATAACTTCTATCCTAAGCCAATTCCTTGCATTCCATGCATCTTTTTGCACCTTTTTCACTCTTTTTGCATAGAATTCCATCTTTGATCATTTCACTCCCAAGATTCACCTAGTTTCTAAACTTGCATAAAAAATAACTACATACCACGTGAAATCTTTTATATGAAGTATAAAATGATTCTAAACCACATCGTTTTATGAGTAAAAATATCAAGATAATAAGTGTAATTATACACTTATCAGACATCAATGAAGAATACAGAGTAGCATGTGTAGGCTTACTCTTTGGATTGAATCCAAGCAGTCGATCTCACAAGTTGAAGGTGGTACATTGAGTAAACACATGAATGTATTTGGGTAATACATTAGAGACCGCTATAAGACAAACACTTGAAAATAACTATATCCATGTGTTAGTGTCACGTCTTATTGCAATAGTAGTATGAGTATCCTCAAACTTGAGATATTAGTTACCTTGTATGGAAGTTACTATACTTTGGGTCATACTCATACATACCCTAATGATAAGGATAATACAGGTGATTACGGGTATAGTGATGACCATTTCATTGGTAAGCTTAGTAGTCAAGATGGGATCCATCACTCCTAATATAATGATATAATGGAAGTTATACCTTAAGGCCTCTTGTTGAAGTGACAAACTCATAAACCTCTGATTAGAGTATGATACTTATAAAACAAGTTTGTAATTAATCATAATAGATAACGGCGAGTGGTGTTCTTCATGAACAAGTCTAATTCCGGGATAGCTACAACTATTACATGAGCATACACTTTATCTAAACTCAATAAACTAGATCGTACAAAACATGATAGAAGGAGTGTATTGTACTGGTTACTATTGCAGAACCAAATCAAGTCACAAGCACATGACGTGTCGAGTATCGGAGGATCATACGCCTTTGCTAAAAAGCTCATTTGATCATTTAGAGTTATCGAGTTCCATGTCGATCTAGAATACTAAGCTTAAAGGTTCTCGGATGGGAAGCCAAGTGTAGGTCAACCTCTAGCGGCTCTATACTTTGGGATCCTATGAGGTCACACATATTGGAACTTTACTAGACTAAATAAAGAACTAATAGACAGTAACTATACCGAGAATAAAAGGGAGAGTCAAGTTCATTTTGGATGGATTATTAAATGGTCGGACCAAATAATAATTAAAAGAGGAATTGAGGAATAATATAGTGTGCGGAGCAAGGGAATTTTTCTAGTTGTAAGTGGGCCCCGTGAACACGGGTTATTCGCACGAAGGGGCTTGCGACAAGCACTAAAAGAGATCTCACGGGCCGCCAACTAGCACATGCTGGTGGGTTGTAGGCCCGCAAGTTCTAGGTAGCACTTGTGTGGGCCAGCTATGCAAGCACACCTGCACAACTTGTAAGTGAGATTGTGGGAGAATCCGCAAGTCCAGGCTTGCAGGACAAGGCAAGCCCATACGGGAATGCTTTGTGGGCTATGCGAGCGGGTTGGCCCGCGGAGCTTGGAGCTTCACGTGATCAACCCGCATGTGGGATGGTGATTTTCCCCATCCTACATTGCTAATAAGGGGAGCATTTCACTCCAATTCCTCCTATATAAAGTGGCATCCTCCTCTTCTTTCAAAGTACTTCAATTCAACCTTCCTTATTAGCTTGGATACTTTTCTCTTGTGAATTTTTGAGATCCTCCACAAGTTTCTCTAATATTTGTGAGCATTCTTTAAAGGCTTATTCCTTTTTTGGAAAAGAGCCTTCACTATTATTATCAGGTTTGGTCTACCACTGGTTTAACAACCCCTTGTTTACCAACGAGTTCTCCCTCCTCATGAGGTTTTGGTCGGTTTGGTTCGTGTGGACTTTGTCATAAAGGTTTTCCTAATTTGGAGGCTTATGCTAACAGAGTTCTATTTGATTGCTCTAAGGGATCACTCTTCACATGAAAGGAAGGCACACATCAACTATTAATACTCTAAACTTAGATGTTAGGTTTCTTTTAATAAGTTTTATAAACTTAGAGCATCTATTGAATGTTTCAATTGAGATTATATCAATCATGTCATGCTTAGGAGTTCCTTTTAGGCTAATTTTAAGTTTTGATATTCTGTCATGCTAGTTTGCATGTTCATTACTTGCATTAATTAACCATCAGTTGATCATAGCCTGCCTTCTTCTATGTATGATTGATTATAATATATTGAAATGTAATTTTCTACGAATTAAGTCAAGTATGCTATGCATGACTTAGAATTCAATTCATATTATAGAAAATGTTGTGATAACTTTATTAAGGTTTTACTCAAACTTAGTCTAGGTAGACCTTGTTTATTTTACATGCTATGTGAATTCTTGGTATAATGAAATAATTATGATGTACTAATCTTGAGTATGATCCCTTAGATTAATAATTTCGAATAGCCTAGAATTATTATCATAATCATATCCATCGTTAAGTCCTAGATTAGGGCGAGACCAACCACACCAATGAAAGCCCTATAACAATAATAAGGTAGTAAAAAGTCTTCTTATCATAAGTCATGATATAAACATTATTAACCGATGTAAGAACATGTACAACATGCTTTCCCTTAACATGTGTTTGACCATGAGACTAGATAGGGTTAAAGTCTTAACCAAAATGGGTTAGTTGTCCATATCACTGGAGCTAATGACGGATTGGAGACATATTTGAGGAGTCATACAATTGGGTACGCACATCTCAAGAAAGAGAGAATCCAGGGATGGCATGGCATGCCTAAATGGCTTAGGGGTAAATGGGTGTGCGTTAGTTTACCATTTACCCTAATTTGACCAGAATTTTGACTTTTTGAATTTTTTTTATTAGAATGAGAAATTGGGTTTCCCCTAGAATGTGAATTTTTTAATTTTGGATTTTTAGTAGAAAAAATGACAATTAACCTCCATTTGTTTCTAGTCTAATCCCTGACTATCCCTAACTTGAAGTCAGTATGAATCCTCATTGGGCAGCGAACCTTGCTAATACTAGTGTTTAGTAGTTGCTCATGTTGTTGAAGTATGTTCCATTGATAATATGCTCTGCCATGGTTGTATTTGGGTTGTTGTTGAGTAAGCCAAATAGGCTCCACCTGATATGGCCTTGATCTTTTAACATCATCCGATATTTTTGGGTGGCGTTCTCGAAAAAGATGATGTTGTTGGTGACAGAAGGGGAAGTGTTGAAGTTTGAGGAAGAGGTCGTGTCTGACCCCATATGGAAGATATGGAAACCATAATTGTAGATGAGATGGTGAGCATCTTTCCTTGGCTTGTACAACCATCAAGAATTTCTCCGTCTGCCATTGATTTGCAGGTTGTGTTCATTCTCTTGAACAAAAATCCTGCGTAGAACAAGTAAGTTTATCCATGCTCATCGCACCACTAAAAGATTAGTTAAGGAGTGTGACATTCACGCTCAAATCTTCATAATAGAGCTCCTCTAAATCTTGCCAAAGACATTGAATGTAAGGTAGAAGGGTGTTAAAGTGACTAGTCGTGAGACCGAAGTAACCTCTTCGATTCCTAAGTTAGAGATAGAATTGAGAAATGAGATAGAGAATAATGAGAATGAGAATTGTGTCCCTACGATGGTATAGATGATCCCTTCTTATAGGGATCCGACCACTCCTAATCAGAATAGAAGTGAGTGTCCTCATTGAGGAATGATTCCTTTATAGGATCAGACTTCCATCATAGGTGGTAGAATACCAATCAGAATTATGTACTTCCTATTTGGTTAAATAGGAATACTAACGTGGCAAGCTTGGCGTACAAGCCAAGACTCTTCCATGCGGCTTCATCCACATGGCACCACGTAAGTTGTAGAGGCGTGTCCTCTACACGCCTAAGGATAAAGTACAATTTTATCAATTATCATTATATGAATTTTGGTACAAGTACTATATCTTGATCTGAATTACATCATAATTCTTATTTTTTGTGGTGTATAGTGAATAATTTCGCAATTTGAAACTCAAAATGAATCCTTTGATAATGAGCTAATTTTGTGAGCTAAAACAAAGTTAAATATAATTATTACATATGTCGGCAATGTTTAGTTGCTGCCTAAGCGAAAAAATATTACGAGTTGCTTAAACGACAATTAGTCAGCAATAAATTAGTTAATGACTTTATACCACCTTGACGGCATAAATCAAATGGCAATAATCTAGTAACAACGTTTAGACGGGATTATGTGTTTTCTTAAGTGGGGCAAACAATAATCTATTACATGAAAAAAGAAAATCACATGCCCCAGGTCAACGTCCCCGAATATGTCTTTCACTCATTTTATGACGCGTGGTAGTGTTTCAATTTTTATCATGTATTTCACTTTCTTATTCTTATTAAATCGCTTTCTCTTTCTCGAAAATTGTCATTTGTCAAAAAATGAATGAGGTATGGTGTTGGGGACATCCAAAATGGTGACATGGGATTTGCCCCCATAAAATTTGACTTATTAATTATATTATTACAATCTGTTTTTTGAAATTTATAAAAATATATTTAAAAAATTTCAATCTGATTTTGTAAATAAGATATCTTCAATGTTAATATAATCTGTTATTAAATTTTATATTTTTGTTAGTATGATCCATTAAAAAATTACATTTAGGCAATAAATTTTAAATTTCATTTGCTTAAATTGATTTTGACTATACTTATTCAACTATAGATGTTATATTTGTTAAAAAAAATTAGAATACTAAAGGGGATTAATTAAATTGTTTAATTAGTTTTGTTTGTTATATTTTTGTTTGTTTAATAATTTTTTTATTATATAGGAAAAGAAAAATAATTTTTTAATAATTTTTCAATTCCTTGATGGATTAACATAAATTAAGGTAGATTCAATTGTTCCTTTATCAAATATAAAATTTTCATTACTTTATATTTTATCATAATTGAATTAATTGATTGATTCAATCATAATAAAAGATAAAATAAAGATTTATTTTGTTTGCGTCATATTTTAATGAAATAAATACAATATAAGATAAAAGGATTACGTTAAAAATTAGGTCAAATCGGAAGTACAATGAAATCAGTTCAGCCGTAGAAACGAACTCCAGTATCTGCTTCATGTTCTGGTGATTTCCATCTAATCCTAATTCTATTTTTTGGTTTCTTTTTGCTGATTTAGATTTGGCTGCGATGGCCGTTTAGTAGTTCTGAATGGGGATAACTAGGGAAGAAGTATTTATACTAGCACTTTTAACAGGATAACAACTTTAGCCTCGATTGATATGAATAATGATTTTGTCTGGCTAGATAGGATTTTCCAAGTATACAATCCTGCTAAACCTATATGTTATTGATTATTATTCTACTTGCCCGGCATGTAATAATAGGTACTGTATTGGATAAATTAGTGAATTGTTTTTTTTTTTATTGATGATAGATGAATCTGCTATCTGGTTTCTGATGAAATGATGGATTCTGAAAGAAACAAGTTTGGATCAGGTAAGATGCTCTAGACTCCATTTCAAGTTTGGTATGTCGAAGTTATTAAACTAAATGAATGAAATGATTGGCTGGAATATATTGCCATTCTTACTTCGAATCTTTTCAATGTTTTGTATTTTCTGTTTTCAAAGTTTGGTTTTGGAAGAATGTCTTTATTTGTACCTACGAACTCATAGTTCTAGAGATATCTTGCTTCACATAATAATTTATTAGGTTATAACCTTTTTTATTGACACTTTGACATTATCAGCCAATCACAGAAGCTTATATATCTTTACCTTTAAGATGTTAAAATTTGAAGTTGTATTATATTGCTATTGAAAGTGGTTAAGACCTGTATTTTCCATGTCTTCGTCACAACATACGTTTTGGTCTCATAAAGTACATGCATTATTGCTTGTGATTCTTTTTCGAAATGTTTGCATCCTTTAAGCAGAATTGTGCTTCTTTATTCTGAGTTCTGATGTTTGGAATTATGGTTTGGTTTGAACATTGAGTTTAATAGTTGTTAAGGCGCAGCCCAGGCACAAGGTGCATGTTGGGCGCACTAACTCTATTTTTTTGTAAATCATGTTAAAGTCATGAAACCATGTAAGCAAAATAATAAAATTCATCACACAAATTGAAAATGCATAAGTATATAGAAAATTATCATAATTCCTAGTTATCTAAAACTAAAAGGTAATCGTCAATCATCAAAATCGTCAATAAAAGCAACATATTTCTCATCTTCAATAGAAGAACCACTCTCAAATTCTTCATCTATTGGCTCCTCTACATCAACTTGTTAGGCTTCATTTTCTTCATCATGAATGAAAATAGTCAATCTTTTAGGAAATTGTCCAACATTTGTTGTTTACGCATCAGTTTGTATGCATCTTCTGTTCTCTTTCTTTGAGTAATCTCCAACTACGCCTTGTTCATTGTTACCATAGTAGTCAAGGCGCTGAGGCTCACTCAAGGCGCAAGGCCGCGCCTTGGGCTTTTTGGCCCCCTTGGGGCGCTCTAGGCGCAAAATTTAGCCTAAAACCCCTAAAGGCACAAGGGCTCGCCCGAGAGCCTAGTCGCGCCTTTGACTACTATGATTGTTACCAATGTGTATTGGAAGTAATGATTTTGTTATATGTTTCAGTTTTTCAGATGTTGTAATTTTTACACCCTATTTCATTTTGATATGAAACTTGTGTTGCATTTCCATCATTGTTTGGATTCACTCGTATTGGAGCCTCATGTTGATAAGTACGCATGAGGTTTATAACAGTGATACATCGATTTGAGCTTCATTAACCTTTTGATCCTGAGTTGATCACTTGGAAGAGCTTTGAAGTAGCATTACTCATACATCTTAGAACCCTTGCTTTGTGAAGATGTAAATCTGAGATTTCTTTGTTTGTTTGTTCAGTTCAAATACTATCATTGTTGCTTGTGTGTTATCCAATTGAATTATTTAAATAATAATATATATGTTTATTTAGCATATCCAAGATAGTGAAGTATTTTCGTGTTAGAGTTACCATTAATTAAAGCTCAATGCTCCTATCACATGTATACTGCTTTCTAACGTTGTTTGATGTGATGTGATTGGTTAAAAATTAAACTAACTTTTAGATGGATTAAAAATGAATATACACAAGTAAACAAGAACCATGGCGTGGTTTATAGACTTATAGTTAGGCTTAATGCATTTGGTTCCCTATAGTTGGCTCTAAATGTCCATTTACCCCTTGAACTCTAAAAGAAACTGGTTTGCCCCCTCAATGCCACATGTCAACCTCTGGTTGGAATGAGAAAAATTAGGAAAGTGACATCTGTGAAAAGTCAAACCAACTAAAAATGGTGTTGGGGTTACTGATGCATTTTTTTTAAGTTTAATGGATTATGTAGAATTTCTGTAAGTTCATGGGATAAATGGCAGTTCAAGGCTGACAATAGGGGTCCCGATGTATTAGGCATCATAGTTATACAAGAATGCTTCCTCTTTCATGATAGCTTACGGTTATAGTATTTATTTTCTGACTTGGTATTTTTACATTTGCTATGACATGTATTCTCACGATGATTTTTTTTAAATAAACATAAGGGCCAAAGGAGCTCTGTGTTTCTGTAGATCTCATTAAAAGAGATTAAATGTACTCCTTTGCATATCCATGGCATGCAGCCGCTGCGACTCTGCTTATATAAGATGGTGCTTAGTAGTACCATTGTTGCTTGTGTGTTATCCAGTTGGATGATTTTAAACCACTATATATGTTTATTTAGCATATCCAGGATAGTGAATAGTATTTTCCTGTTAAATGTGATGTGATGTGATGGGTAAGAAATTAAACAAACTTTTTGATGGATTAAAGATCAAAATACACACGTAAACAACAACTATGACGTGAGTTGGTGGTTGACAATTATAGATTTGTAGTTGGACTTAATGCATCGGCTCCCTAATAGTTGTCCTTAAACACTTATTTACCTCACAAATTCACAAAAATTCCACGGAATCCCGAGCTTGGAAAAAATGCATCGGTTCGCCCTTCAGATTTGATATTGATTTATTAGGAAAATAAAATATTGCTCAAAATAGATAACTAAAAGAGGAATTACAAGATATAACGTAAAAGATTGACTAAGATCAAACACTCAGGGCTTATTTGGTTGGCGGAATGGAATAGAATAGTTAATAAATGCAAAATCTTCATAAGTTCGACGTTGGAAAGAATAGCTCTTCATAGTTTTCATGGGAATCACGGAATAACTATTCCTTCATCTCAAAGAGGAATAGCTATTCCGTGATTTCCATAGAAACTAGGAAGGGCTATCTTCGCCGACATTGGACTCATGCATCATAATTGATATTTTTGCATACAATTTTTATTCTATTCCATTCTATTCTATTCCACCTATCAATCGAGCCATCAAAGTAATAGAATGGTAAACAAAGAACAACCTTTGCTCCCGCAGGGCATGCCCCTTTCTCGAACCCCAAATAAGAAATATACTCAAAAGCTACCCCATTACCATCATTTACCCTCCGTATATATCACTAAAACCCCTAAACCATGTCTATTGATTTAATTACTATTCTATTCTTTATTATTACTCATCTCTAACAATGCCACGTACCAGATTTGGTTGATTTAACTTTTCAAAGATGTCATTTTTCTAATTTTACTCTTTTTAACTAGAATCTTATAAACCTGTTCGTCGGGTGGGCTGGGCAGGGCTTGGCAAGCTTTTGACTAAAAACATTAATCCAAGACCATACTTTAGAAATTTGGGCTCAAGCTAGACTTACAAGGTCATTACCAAGCCCAGCCCAAGCCCATGAATATTTTTTTATTATATATCTTGTTATTAAAATAAATCAAAATATGTTTAAATTTTTTAGACATAATTACATTGTTTACTTGAAATATTTAATATTTAGTAACATTTATTGTAATCAAGTATACAAATTTCATAGTATGTAATATAAAATCTTAAATTAATTATAAATTTAATGTATAAATATATAATAGATAAATAAAATTATTCGTCGGGCCGACTTGTGTTTATATAAAAGCCAAGCTCGACCCATAAAACTTTGAGTTTTGACGGGCTCGGACCGTGCTTTTTAAAAAATGAGTGTCAAGCCTGGCCAGTTGAAGTGGGCTCAGGCCGGACCGGTAGCCCGGCCTGCGAACACGTCTTTAATCTGACACATGGCATTGAGGGGGTAAACTAGTTTACTTCTTGCAAGTTCAAGGGTCTATAGGGGATCCCGATGTATTAGGATTATTGTTTTACAAGAATGTTTTATGAATTTAGTTTCTATTTTACATTTGCTACAACATGTGTTCTTACAAGGATCCTTTTTTTTTTTAAATATAAGGGCCAAAGGAGCTATGTGGTGCTGTTGATCTCATAAATCAGTTCAACCTTGTGCCTCATCATAATTTCTACTGCAAGAGTTCACTCCCGTTGTGTATATCCAAGAGCCATTATCTCCAAAATGTGGTGGGCGTCAGAGAAATCAAGAAAGGCGAAGGAATGGAACTCGATCAGCTTTTTCACAACATCAGAGAGAAAAATGCCTCTATACGAGCTCTTAATTTAGGCCTACCGAGAGAAGCCTTTCAAGTGACGGAAACTAGTCCAGCTATTCTGCCTATGGTAAGGACTTGCCTCACATCGTGTTTTTCATTGGAAAACACGTTCTTAGATGTCTTCGTCATGGGCAAGCATCAAATTTCGAAGACATGTATTTTGACATGACAATTAATAGTTAAATGTATCAAATGTGCCTCAAATTTTTAAATTTCCAAGTAGCCCCCTTAACTTGGTAAAAGTGTACATGTTAGCTCCCTCAGTATCACATGCCAGATTATGGCCGGTTTGATTTTTCAAAGATGGCATCTTTACAATTTTTATCTCTCCAACCGGAAGTTAATAAGTGGTGTTGAGGGGGTATACTGGTGCACCTTTACCAAGTTCAAGGGGATAAAATAGAACTTTTGTAAGTTTAGGGTGACATCTGGCAAATGCTACCAACTTTAAGGGGTCTCAATGCATTTGGCCGATATTATTATTGATATCAAATGTGAATTCTCAAAATGAACACTGTTGGTAGTACCTTGTGTTTGTTGTAGCAGGCCGAGAAAGGGTGTCCTACTACTGCATTATCATTGAGGTTGAGGAGGGAGTCGACAAAAGATACAAAGAAGAACAAGACGCTCAAATACGAGAACATAGAAAACGATGGAGCAAATGTTGAATTTTGCAACAAGGATGGAAGTAGAAAAAGGAGCGGATCGGCAGCCGATTCTAGGAACTTGAAGTTGAAGCCTACTAAGGTTTGACATGAATTTATTCTATTTCATATTGTAGAGAGTTGCATGTTTAGCTATTGTGGCTGGCCTTGCATTGTTCTCTTATTGTTTTTTTGTTTATTTGTCTAGAGGAGACGGCATAATGGATAACATCTTTCAGAACAAGGCAATACCAACTTGAGAAAACCCCGGCAAGCATTGTAAAAATCGCGTCTTTTTTTTGTGTGTATCGAGTTTTTCAACTTGTACTTGACTAGTTCTATGTTTATGGTTCCTCTAATTTCACTACACAGTTTTCATATATTTATTGATTGAAGGATCTAATTTATTTGGATGGGCCTTCCAATAATTAGCATTTAATTTAGTAGCCACGTCATCCCCAAGTGGCCTACTGTTTGCGTAGTCTGACTGTTTTGACATTTCCAGTCAGCTTAGGTGGCAACCAGCTGTTTGATTAACTCAATTTGACATACTGACATTAATATGATGCATCAGCTCTCAGACCAAAGGCAAAACAAATTGTGAGAAAAAGAGAGTAGATTATTTTGGATGTTACTTCATGTTTGCTTACAGTTTTCTTTTATTGATAACTCAATGAAAGTAATAGTTTAATAGTCATTTTTTTGTAAAAGACAAGTTCTTAAACATCCATATGATAACAAAATAATGGGGGGTTTTCAGGAGAATAAGCATAAACCAGAATCATATTTACATTCTTGGCCCATCAAATTTGTATTTTCCTGCCTTTTTTTTTTTTTTTTTTTTTTCTATAATTTCAGATTTACGCTCTATGTAAATCACCATCTTGGCAGTCCGCTATTCGATCTGCTATCTCCTTTCACCTTTCTTTTCTTCCCTTCTTCTTTCTTTCTTTACAGGTTTTCTTTATCATTCCCCTTTTCTTCCTTCAATTTGCTATTTCCTATCTTTGTGGAATTTCTTCGATTTCGGCATCTCATTATTGTAATCCCTTTCTGTTTTAATTGGACTTTTATCTTTTTTAAATTTATTGTGATTATTCATTATAATTTATTCTAGTGGTTTTAGCATTCATACCATGTCTTCTATATGGCAGGATCATGATTCTCGAGTTATCTCGCAGTATAAGACTTATGAGGATGGATTTTTCAAAAAAATTGAAGGTTAAATTATACTCCATTTGCAATTTTATTGTGATGATGGTGTGTCAAACCTACATTAGCCAGTAGAATCAATGTAATTTTATTGAAGCTGATTTTTGTTTTCCTTACGAAATTGAAGCTGTGTAATTTTTCAGTTTTTGTACCTTTTAGAGGGGTTGAATATTGCAAGGGAACACTCTACAAAGTTTGCCAGTGTTTCTGTAGGTTCAAGTCTCCTTTTAATGTGAGGTATGAGCGAATCCATTCAAACCCACATATGTTATATATTGGTTATATATAACCCTGACAACCATATTCTGAATGATTTTAGTATTTAGCCCAGAGATTGTATTGCATGTTGCCAAAGAAAGCAAGGAATCAAATGAAGAAGCACTTTATGATTCTGATATGTTGTTGGTGAAGCAAGTTCAACATCTACATACATGAAATTACTGATATTTTGTTGCTTATTCACTCTTTAGCCTGTAAGTGCTTTGTATGGTTCAATGAGCAAATGTCAGAAATTCTAGATTTTCTTTTTTTTCGGTTCCATGGTTATGATTGTGCCTCACATTTTAAGCCATTAGTTTGATTTATATAACAAGACATAATCTGGTTGTACACTCTATAGTAATGAATGAGAACAACCTACTAGGATCTAATATTTATTAGGTGGTGAATACTAAACTGGACATATGACAGATTCATTTTATTTGATTCTCTAGTCTTTTAATTTGTCTGCAATTTGACTGATATATAGAGCATCAATTGCTAAATATTTTATTTTTTATGCATCTTATTATGATTAGTTCACATGAGTGCATTAGTTTTTGCTTAAACATCTTTCCTTCTTATACATAATGTCGACAGATGAGAACCAATCAACATTTATCATGAAGTATATGGTCTCCGTTTTACCTTAAAAATGGATGGTGCCCATCTCTATACCATAGTGGATAATAGATATAGCTTTCGCACATTATATTAATTATATATGTATGCCACCCTATTTTGATACTTTTTCTATCTTCTCTTGTCCCAACATCATCTGGCTCTCTAGTGGTTCAGAAATATTCTTTTGATAGTTGGTACAAGGTTGGGGAGAAGACTAGAAACTAGACTGAAAAAAACTCCGTTGATATGACTAATTGTACATTGATGAGGCAATCTCTTGACTGAATTTGTTTCACTCTTACGGAAATGTTATATATATGTTATCTATCTATTATATATATATTGTTATTACTTTGAAATTGTGTTATTGTTCTTCATCTTTAAAAGTTATGGATTCTAACCTCAACATTATGCAAAATACAAGACATATAATAGTTATATAACAAATAACGTCATTTGTTGTCTACATCTTCACCCAAATCATGTTTATCGCAGATGTTATATAGTTGTTATATATCTATTATATGTATTTATTACTTTAAAATTATATTATCTTGCTTCAATTTTAAAAGTTATGCGTTCTAATATAATTGCAATGCAAAATAAAATACATATAATAGGTTCATTATACTATAAAATATAACACATGTAATAGATATATAATAAGCATATAACACTTGAATAATATATAACACTTTAAGTTTCATATAACATCATAAACGTAGATAGTAGACATCTAATATACATATATTAGACATCTAACATATATATTCTAGATCTTTTATACATATTTAAAATGTTTGAAACAAACAAGTTTTTTAATTTGAGATAGAAAGCATACATTTAATTAAGTTGAACAATATAATTGAAATTTACAAACTGTAATATGCAATATCATTTTTCTAGTTTGTGCTTCAATGCGGCCAATGTGCCAAGTTGAAGAGAGTTTAGTGCTGTTGCATTTCAAGGTGAGCTTTATCAAGTCGGACAATTGTTATGATCCATTTGCATGCAATTCCAAGTTTCGATAGCGATCTCTTGAATTTCTTGAACCTTTCATACAATGCCTTGTCGGGTTTTGTATAATCAATCATCATGTTTGTTGTTGATTCTTCAATGAGCTCACCTACAGGTTTTAGACCTCAAGTATCTCTCCCAGTTCCAGCCCCATCCTTGAGGAATTTGAGAAATGTTTGTTTGTTGAGAATATGATCAATTAAAGTCAGAAAATACAAAGAAAAAGTAGTACAGTACCAAAGTTCTTTGTTATATTGTAAGGAGCTGGATTTTCTTGACCTGAGCAATAACAAATTCACCAGAATGTTACCTGCATTTTTACTTTAAGAATTGGAGAGCTACGAAAGCTGCAAATGAAAATTCTACAAGAAATATGGGTCAAACTCAATTCACAAGTTCTGCCTATTACAATATCTGAAGATTCCTAGTGCTTTAACATCCATTGATATATCGGACAATACTATTTTGTTTTCAGTTAGATTAGATATATGTGTTTTGATTTTTCATTGTCACAAGATATCAGTTATGAACAAGATATTTGCTAAGCGTATGATAGATATAACATACATATAGTAAGCATATAAATAGATATAACAGGCATATAGTATACATATAATAGACGTATAATAAGTATATAAGATATAGCAGTTATTTTCAAAAATTGTACGTATGTATCAGATATTAGCTAAGCATATAATAGATATAAATAGACATATAGTAAGCATATAACAAACATATAAGATATCACAACTATTTTCAAAAATTGTATGCATGTACCAAATCCCTTATTACATTTGCAAGACATCCCAACTACACTTTTGTCCTTCCATCTCATAACATATTCATTCAAGTATTTACAGATATAAAAAAACAATTACAGGCAGATAATGTAAAATATGTTGCATTATGAATCTAACATTTCACATGTGTTCTTTTCTAGCTATGCTTAGACAGGGGAAATTATAGGTATTAAAAATCTTAATTAACCAAAACTATTCCTAGAAATCATTTAAATAAGAAAAATCATAAATCCTAATATGAACAAATTCATTAATGACATTGACAGATAAAGCATATATACTTGTTTATTGAGGCATTGTTATACATATTTAGTCTCTCGAAGAAGACAAGTGTGTAGAATGTAAAACGATCCACAACAAAACCACCAACCTGTAGTTTATAACACTTACTAAATCTATTTTACAACCATGAACTGCAACAGCAAAAACAACCAAGCCTTGGTGGAGTCAATGAAAACATTATACAAAAATGGTAAGAAATACTCCAAGTTAACCTAAGGCCACTTCCAATGGTTCCCATTTTGGGGAAATCCCCGAAATGGGGAATGAATATGAGGAATGGTTAAGTCCAATCATTCCTCATATAGTGTATCCCAAAAATGGGATTTCCTATATATGGAGAATCCCATTTTGTGGAATGATTATTATATTAACTTTTTTTTAGTTTTGATTTAATTTAATGTGTTTAATATTTTTTTGGTTATTGGGAATAGATTTGATGTAAATAAATTAATATAATAATAATAAAATATTATTATTTTATTGGAATCTGAAATGGGGAATTGAAAATGGGGAAGATTGTTGGAGCAAAAACATTGTAGATCCTGTAAAATGGGGTTTGGGGAATGGAAAACGGGAAAAATGGTTGGATACTCTTAAGTGGTCGGACAATGGAAAATGCTATCATTATTTAAGGACAATATATAAAGGTAAAAGCTTTTGTAGAAGGTCCTTATGGGCAATTGAATGGAGTTTATTAAGCCTGAAGATGGTTCATTAATTGTGCCACTTATTATTGATGAATAGTATCAAGAAAGGCAATCATTCAAATTGCAAGATGATTCTGAATCTTGCTATATTCTTTGTACTGCCTCCTTTTCAAAACCATTATCAATGGCCTCAATGCTTTATCAAATTCTTTTACTATTTAATATACATTCCTGTACATTAATTTATTTCTGTTTCTCACTTTGATCCAGTTCTTCTCAATCTGGCTCAACTACCTAAGATTACAAGCACCAAAACTCTAGCCGAGTTGCCTAGTCTCACAACAATCCCTGCTAATCACACCTTTCCCCAAAATTCTTCTAAGCAAGTAGTTTCAGACATAGAAGAACAAGTTCTTGTCATACAGTTGGTTCAAAGTTCTTAGTGTAAAGTGACCCAAATGGAAATCAAGTGTCTAAATTGACTTATCTATGAAATAAAAACATCACATACATTATTACAACAAACAAACCACAATATAAAGTCACCACAACAAAATCAAACAACATCACATGATGAACATGTGAAATCCACTTCATAATTGCAATTAATACGTAAAAATTCAGGGATCAAAACAAAAATCCTCTGCTTACATCTCAAAATCCTAATCAACATTACAATCAATCGATCCATAATCCAAAAACATAGAAACCTAACTTGAAACAACCCTTTTGTATCACATTTGGGGAAGAAAAACATGAGGAGATTTGAGACTAATTTGCTATTGAATTTCGAGTTAATCGAAGTTTAATGGCAGAAAGAGAATGACTGATACGATTTTGAGATTTGGAACGTGAAAAAGAGTATTGGATTTGTAAAGAACGTGAGATTGATGATATGAAATAAGTTGGGCCGTATGTTAGAGAATTTGAAACATAAACTGTAGTAATTAGAAAATAATTGAGAAAATCAAATCAAGCGCATCTAAACAATTTCGCAAAATAATATTCCATTGTTTACAAGGATAAATACAATTAAACGGAGTTGGGTGACGATGGGGCCAGCCCTATCTTCATGTCTGGATGGAGATTCGTTCCATATATCAATCCAGGCAGTGTACGTGTTTTTTCATTTACTATGATTATATGTATTCAAAACATTAATATTATTATTTGATACAGAAAAAATGGATTATAATTTATTTAGAAGCATAAGAGTTAACTATAAGATTACTTTTTCCAAAATAAATCTGAACTTGGCTCAAATAATTTACCGCTTTTCAGAATTTTACATTCTAACTTCTTAAATTTTATAAAAGTGTACAAGTTTACCCTTGAATGTCACATCTTTCTAGTTTGTTTGACTTTTAAATATATGATTTTCATAAATTTTTCCTTTCCAATTAAAATTTGATACGTGACGTTTTGGAAAACTAATGCACTTTTGTCAAATTCATGTGTTAAGTAAAACTTCAAAAAGTTTAGGGGAGAAGTGGAGAATTTGGACTAAGTTCAAGTGATTATATATTATATTTAGCTTTACTTTTTTAAAATTACCAAATTATGAAATTGTACTTGCTAAACTAGGTATTTTAATGTTTTTACCATGTTTTCGCACAAACATTAGTTTTGTATAAAATTAACATGGTTCTATTTAATACTCCCTCAACTTACTAAATATTATCATTTTAGAGATATTTTGATGTTTTTTTTATTGTTATTTTATATTTTCAAGATATTTTTTTTCTAAGGCATCCATTCCAACCCCTATTAATTTATTCAACTTTCAATATAATTATATTTCAATCTCCAATAATAAGAGAAGACTATAAGAATCAATATTAAACACTATCAAATTGTTTTTATTGAATATATTAAAGAAGTCTTGAAAATTGAATAGTATTTATAAAATGTTAAATTAGTAAATCACCTCATTCGATTAATGATTATCTTAAAACTGTGAGTTAGTTAAAACGATAATAACATTCTCCCATATTTTGTGATTGGCAGCCGTTTTTGTTTTTGTTCAGTTCCGAAAAGTGTCAAATTTTTATTTTCCTTTTCTCATGCTTAACGCGTTTTTTTAAACCGGATGGGAGGAAAGGATGCTACTGCAATACTCGTCTTACGCTTGACTTGAATCTTACCTTAAAAAATTTCCTTCCAACTTCCAAGCAATCCCCAAGATATAGTAAAATTTGAAAAGTTTTTGATACTGAATCTGAAAAGTCTATTACCTCTTTTTTTTTATACTGAATCTGAAAAGTCTATTACCTCTTTTAGAATATTATGAGAAAAAGACACAATTAGCAAGTAATCAGTCTTCTCAAAGACTGGGTCCAATAACTATTCTACATTTAATTTGCAAAAATGTAGACTAAATAGTCCAATCCAGTACATATTACTTGTCCAACCAACTTTCCAAGAAACACCACATTTATATATATATATATATATATATATATATATATATATATATATTCCCCAATTGAATTCTTTATTTCAGTATCCATTTTAAAATCACAAATTAAGCTTCCAAATTCTTCTCAAACCAAACATGGAGATGTCTCCATTTAGACCAGTCTCTTCAGCCACACCAAAGACACCGAGACTTAAAAAGGCAACAAGGGCTTATAAGTTGAAGTTTAGAATAAAATGGCAAGCAATGAAGAAGTCATTCACAGCCAAGTATCATCGTCTTTTAAGCCACGCTTTCAGACGAACAAATCGCCTTTCGACGATCAAAATCCATCATCAGGAACTGCAGAACAAGGACAAAAACGGCTGCCAACCTCACAAAACGTTGGGCCATTTGCTCCTACCTCGAACCGCTTCTACTTTCATCGACCATGGCGATAAAATGACTCCAACATTATCTCCAAAAGAAAACATTTCCAACATGTGGCGAGAAATCCACGGCTCGACCAATTGGAACACCCTTCTCGACCCCCTTCAGCCTCGGGTTCGCCAAGAAGTTGTAAAGTACGGCGAATTTTCTCAGGGAACTTACGATGCCTTCGATTTCGACCCTCTATCCGAATATTGCGGAAGTTGTAGGTATAACAAGAGGAAGCTTTTCGAAGAACTTGGCTTGACAAAGCATGGATATGAAGTCAAACGGTACATATACGCGATGTCCCATGTCGATGTGCCTGAGTGGCTAGCCAAATCGTATGCTTCGTGGAGCAAAGACTCGAACTGGATGGGGTATGTGGCGGTAAGCAATGACGAGGAGTCGAAAAGGATCGGGAGGAGAGACATTGTGGTGGCTTGGAGGGGAACGGTGGCTCCAACCGAGTGGTATAACGATCTTAAAACGAAGCTCGAGCTTGTCGATGATAACGGAGACGAAGATGACCAAAACGACATCAAGGTCCAACAAGGGTTCCTTAGCATATACAAATCCAAGGGCGAGTTTACGCGGTACAACAAGGCAAGCGCGTCAGAACAAGTCATGCAAGAACTGAAAAAGCTAGTTAAAAAATACCGCGAAAATGGAGAAGAAGTTAGTTTAACCGTAACGGGGCATAGCTTAGGTGGCGCATTAGCGTTATTAAATGCATACGAAGCCGCGATTTCGATACCCGGGTTGTTTATCAGCGCCATTTCCTTTGGTGCGCCGAGGGTGGGGAACTACTCGTTCAGGAAGAAAATCAACGAACTGGGAGTGAAGATTCTTCGGGTTGTTGTCAAGCAAGATATAGTACCGAAAGTTCCCGGAATCGTGATCAATGAAATTATAAACAAAGTGAGCAAAATGACCTCGAGATTGAACTGGGTTTACCGGCACGTGGGGACCCAGTTGAAGCTCGATGTTCTAACCTCTCCTTACTTGAGGCGTGATTCGGATTTAAGCGGGTGCCATAATTTGGAGGTTTATCTGCATTTGCTAGACGGGTATTTGGGGAAGAAAATGAATTTCAGATGGAATGCTAGAAGAGACTTGGCTTTAGTGAATAAGGGTAGTGATATGTTGATCGAGTCGCTTAGAATACCGGAGTGTTGGTATGAGATGCCGCATAAAGGGCTCGTTTTGAACAGATATGGAAGATGGGTTAAGCCGAGTAGACAGCCTGAAGATGTCCCTTCTCCATCCAGTGATGAAATGTCTTCCGGAAATCCGGTTTTCTAGATTTGTTTTTCGCTCTTTGACTTTAGATTTTTAGTGTATTTGTTTGTTCGAATTCGAAGTGTAAAGATTCATGTTTTTTGTCTGTCTTCATTGGTTCGGTTGTATACACGAGTCTTTATTCATTTTTCAAGTGTTACGCCGATTTATGCAAGAAATTTATCATTTATATATAGAATTATATACAAAAAGATTACCTGATTTCAAAGAACAAGCCATCGGAGCACAATTATCAGGGGAGCTATGATAGAGTAGCAGAGAAGAAATCACAAGGCGAACTAACATTTCGTTTTTAGTTTGTTTCTGTAAAAACAATCGCTTCGAGAAACCATAAGGCCAACTAATCCTCTTTTTTTTCTTTTAGTTGTTTCTAATTCGGAAAAAATCCCCACAAGCATTGAAAAATTGTGATATTCAGAAGAAGCAAAATTGACGTGTACATCCTGGTACAAAAAAATAAAAATCAAATGCACATCAAGCAAATAATCCAACTCTAAAGATGGTCATGATCACAATTGAAATATTTATGTACTTCTTTGCTTAATTCTAAGCCATTGCTTGGGAGAAGGAATTTGGGTGTAAAGGATATGAAAGGAATTGAAATCATATGCTTGGGAAGAAGAAGCATGAACAGTGACATAGAATCTCAAAGAAGCCTCTTCCTCCCATTATCCCTCACTCTCCACATCCAGCGTCCCACCGTATCGATGGAATTTGGAAGGATGATGTTTTGTTGTTCAATTTTGCCCTTTTTTTTAATTTATTTTATTCATTTGTTTTAATTTATTTTATAATCAAAGGATATTTCAGTAATATCTCATTTACTTTACTTTAAAATTTTATTCCTTCTTTTATATTTCCATCAAATACTATCTCCTATATTTCCATCCTCCCATTTCCTTTAATCTATGATTCTTACAAAACTTCCTTCCAATCAGAGCTTAAGAGGAAAAGTAAAAGAGAATACATTACAAGAACAAGGGTTCATTTACTGTTAATCCTCCAATCTCGTGAAAATTCATGACCAAAATTCTCTCTGCCATCTTCTCATTTATCGAAACAGATATATAACACATACAGACCTGGACTAAGACTTGTAACTGATACAATTAAAGAGATTTGTGAATATATAACATTAGAGCATCTTTAGTAGATAATATATTGACACATAAGTAAAAATACACAATTAACTAAAAAATGACTCTATACTAGTTACTTTATTTTCTCTTTCGTACATGTAGACAATCAAATGAAATGTCAACTCATTAAATTAATTAATATTTTAATACTGAACATTTGAAACACTTTAATTGGTTCGTAATTTAGTCTTTTTTTATTATTTATCACTACAATTCCAATGAAATAGACAATCCAGTGGGGCCGTCTTCTAAAAAACATAGTCTATTTTAAAAATCATTTATGTGAGTTTCTATTCCACGTCCCACGTAATCCTAAAATCACTGTCTACTACAAAAGATGCTCTTATGAGCTATTTTTACATACCTTCAACTTCTTTGCTCAAGTTCCGAAAAATTGGGTTCATATCTTGATGATCTCAACAACTTCGTCAAACCCCTCAACGTTGTATATATTAACTGACTTTCAGGCAGCCTCTCATCCAAAGAATAGAACTCATAAACACCGTCATTAACCTCAATTAAACTACATCCTGGTAATTTTCTAAACCCGGTATCTCTCATTGCAACTTTCAGCCGTGCAACATCTTTCCACCTTCTAACATCACCGTATATGTTCGAAAGCATCACGTAATTTGCAGGGTTTTTCGGCTCAAATTCAATGAGCTTTTTAAGCGCCAATTCAGCCAGCTCAACGTTCTTGTGAACCCTACATGCCCCAAGCAAGGCTGCCCAAATAACAGCATCTGCTTCCATCGGCATCTTCGTCACAAAATCAACGGCCTGATTTAAATGTCCGGCTCGAGCTAGCATATCGACCATACATCCATAATGCTCTATCTGAGGCACAATCGAATAATCAACGGTCATTGATCGAAAATATAAAAAGCCATCATCAATAAGCCCCATGTGTGAACAAGCACATAAAACGCCGATAAAGGTGATTCCATCTGGAGTTTCTCCACAATTTTTCATCTGAGAAAACAAACTTAATGCTTCAGCTCCACGCCCATGTATCGCTAGTCCACCAATCACGGTGTTCCAGCTAATCAAATCTTTTTTTTCCATGCTTTTAAACACGTCAAGTGCGTTTTCAAGATGCCCACATTTTGCATACATGTCGATTAAAGCATTCCCGACATATACATTTCCTTTATATCCTTTACTCCCAGCATATACATGGACCCACTTTCCCAATTCGAGAGCGCCCAATCGAGCACATGATGATAAAACCGTAACAAGCGTGGCATCGTTGGGATCAACATTGCCTTCGGCTAACATATTCTTAAAAGAACTCAATACTTTTAAAAGATGACCGCTATGTGCATAACCTCCTAATAGAATATTCCATGAGAAGATATTCCTTTCAGGCATTTTATCAAACAGTCTTTTCAGAGCCTCGACATCACCCTTATTTGCATAGCCGTTTAAAATCGTGTTCCAAGACATAACATCCTTCCTGGGCATCTTATTGAATAGCTTCTGCACTGTTGACATGTCCCCCGTCTCGATATAACCCGAGATTATTGTGTTCCACATGACAATATCATGTTCAGGAGCCAAATCGAAAAGGCGGTGTGCAGTTTTTAGATCATCACAAGAAATGAAGGCTTTAATCATTGATGTCCAAGCAACCACATTTCTCTCATTCATTTCATTGAAGGCTACGTAGGCGTCACCTATCAATCTTCCGCAAGAATACAAATCAATCAACACTGTTCCCACAAAAGGGTTTGCTCCAAATCCACTCTTCACCACAAAGCAATGCGTCTGTTTTCCTTCCGTGAAAGCATTGATCTTTACGCAGGATTTGAGTACAATTGGGAAAGTAAAGCAGTTAGGCTGTATATCCATGTTTTTCATCTCTCTAAACAAGACAATAACTTTCCTGTAAAACTCGTTTTGGGCATAGCCTTTTAACATAGCGTTCCAAGTAGATACATTTGGGTGAGGAATTTGATCGAACATGTTGTGGGCATAATCCATTTTCTTCATAGAGGCAGTAACCGCAATTAGCCTTGGAATGATATAGTCATTGCATTCGAATCCATGGGCAATAATCTGCGAATGGATCTGGTGAAGGTGGTCCGGGGTCTTACAAAGGTGTAAAAGAGAGATGATCTTGTCTTCAAGAAGTCTGTGAGGTAACTTCGTGACTAAAGCAGAAGCAATTTCAGCCATTTTTTATCCAGAAAAAAATGTGGTTCAGCTGAGTAGCAGGGAAGCAATTCGAGATTCATATTGATGGTTGCCGTTTCCGGTTGGGAATGAAGACAGAATGTCAAGTGAACCGTCTATGCTCATGCTACTGCAAACTAGGAATATTAGTCTTTTATAAGATGTTGTTGGCGGTAAGATTCGTCCCTGACTGCTCTATCCAGTGGTTTAAATTTAGACAAACTAAACTAGTAGAAAAAAGGGATAAACAAATTGGAGTTAGAAAATGAAATTAAAAATTTGAAACAATAAGTAATAATTTAAATGGGGGACATGGGATGAAATAAGTAGCGGGACAACATTTTTGTTGTTGGCTCTTTGATGTTTTTAGACTTGATGCATCACATCCTGAATTTGTTCAAAAAAGGTTGTTACCGCCCTAAACTTTCAAATGTGATAGATAGCCTCATGTACTTGGTTAAAATGTGTCATTTTACCTCCTCGTAAAATATCGGCTTCAAGAACAAGAAGATGAATACGACGGATTAAGAATCGATACAATATTATGATTAATTGAAGAAAAATTTAGAACAGAGATGAAGTTTTGAAGAAGATGAAGAACATATATTAAGGATTTTGAATTGTAAGAATACGAATATTATGTATTTTATTATTCATTTTCTATTCCACCAACATACTTTACGCGCATGTATTTTGATGGTCATTTACGTAGCAAGCCAGGTCAGCAAAAGGGGGTAAAGTGACGCGTTTTAAACAAATACAAGGGGTTATCTGTCCCATTTCAAAGTTCAGGGTAGCAACGGTCCTTTTTGGACAAGTTCAGGGGGTGTAAATGCATTAAGCCATGTTTTTATATTCCTTTTTCTATTGTTGGGTTTTTACAAGGGGTTAATTTTTTATTTACCATATTTTTCATAAAATTTAGATTATACAATTTAATTTTGTAAAATTAAATATTAAGAATCTTTTTCTTTCTTTTACATGAAAGGGGGAAATAAATTTTCCTTATACCAATTTTCAAGTTGACTTTATCAACCCTTATAACTTATATTTTCTTTCTTATTTACTTTGAACTATGCAACTCCAAACGTCTATATCTCACAAACCATTGATTTTTTCGAATCGACGCTTTAAAATATTTTGTTCTCTTAATTTTATCTTTAAAATGAAATACACTTTTATTTTTTCGAAAACTAAAATAATGTTTTGCAATCTTATACAGTATATAATTGTGGTATAATGCTCATTTTTACAGTTTTTTCATGAAAGTGTTACACATGCTATAAAGTTGTATAATGAATTTATATAGATTTTTTCTCCTTTATGTTCATAACAATATTGATTTCCCTATAAAATCATGGCATGAAGACCTTAAACCTAATATGAAAACTCTTATACATGGTATAATAGTGGTTATGTTTACAACAAAACTCACTTTCTAGTAAAAAAAATAATATATCGTAGCCACATACATAGTATAATAGTTGTATAATACATTTTTCACTGTTTTTTCATGAAGGTATTATATATGATATAAGAGTGGTATAATGTATTCTATATAGTCATTTTTAAAATACATTATACAACTCTTATACATTGTATAACCATGAAAAATTATTATTTTTATTATACAACTTTTTTTATTTTTTCAAAAAATTTAAAGTTTATGTCATTTTAAAGGTAAAATTAAGATGAACAAAATATTTCAAAACGTCGATTAAAAAAATCAGCAGTTTGTGAGATATGGAGGTTTGAAGTTGCGAAATTCAAATTAAATAGGGGAGATATAGTAGTTACAAGGAAAAAGAGGTAAAAGCAAAAGAAGAATCTAATAAAATGGCAAAGTGAATATTAATTCCTCATTGTGGTAAAATCAATAAAATCTAATTTTTTTGGGTATATGGTTAAATTACCCTTTTATAGAGTGTAGTTATAGTATTGGAAAATTGTTATAAATATACTGTTTGAGTAAAATGTTTATTATTTTACCTCCAAACTAATTTCTTTGCATTGTATACTTTTGGGTTTTTTTTAAAAAATGCGAGAAATAAGGCTCATAATTTACTTATATAATCACTATTTGTAAAAAAAGCCCAATAACAAAACCTAATTAAACTAATACGCGATTCAATCTTCGTCGCTTCTCCTTTCTATTCATCTGCTTCTTCCTCCTCACATGCAGCAAAAGACGCCATTGTTTAATCCAACTATCGTTTCTTCAATTAGTCGGTTAGTCTTAACTCTTATTTCTTCCCCTTTTGCATTTATTTCGTCGCTTTTACGATTTCTAATTTGATTTTTCTAATGCTTACCAACTGCTTGTTGCGTTTCTTTAGCTTTTTCCTTCCACTTTTTGATTATTATTGTTGCCATGTTCTCCTTGATGTGTCAATTTGAGGCTTATTTGTTTCCACTATATTATTAGGATCTTTGTGGTACTCAATTGCAATTCTAATTAAGTCTTGTGAATTGTTAGAACTTTTGTGTATTGTTAGAG
>CATIWQ010373282.1:0-12130 GCA_949673415.1 Euphorbia schlechtendalii
ATAGGGTATTTCATGATGCTTTGGGTTTATTTGTGATGTCTTGATACTTCATGAACGCTCTAAAACCCTAAACTAATAAAAGAATGGCAAAACAAGATTGGGTTAGGTCATTCATGTTTTGATGTTTTATGATTTCTAAAGGTTCTTCGAACTCATTAAGCAATGTAATGGTATCCCAACCTTTGGGTATGGAGGTCGAGAAAGGTCAATGTGATCTCTCCAAGTTTGAATTTGAATAGAATAAATGGAATGTTTTTTTTACCGTGAAACAAGACAGTAAAGGGTGGTAAGCCTTACCACGATGACATCTTATGTCACGACTAAATGAGAACTTTATTTTCAGGTAAGACAATGTATTATACCCTTTTGATAAATGAATAAATGAATGAATGAATTAATGTTGATGTTTATTTGGCATTGCCAATGTGGCGAAATGAATGAGTTGAGTACATGACTAAAGATGGGCAAAGTTTCGGATGCCTATGGGGCATCGTAAATGTTGGGATATGACATGTTGATGCGTTCCCTAAGTCGATGCGACCTCGAACATCTTCATGACTAAGGTATACCGTTAATGTCTCATATCAATTAATACATTGTTAAATGTTATTTATGATTAATATAAAATAGTTAAAAACACTAAATCATAACTTCTAAATTTGAAAATGAATCGTTTCCTTAATTATTTATATATTTATTTCTATAGAGTAATATATAGTTTATGGAATATAATTTAATTAATGTCATTGTATTGTATGGTAGCAAATTTCACTCAAATTTAAGAATATAATGATTTATATACATATATGATATATCAATTATAATTAATGAAGGTAAAAATCTCTCAAAATTATTAAATCAATTTAAAATCTCTGTGAATGTGAATGGTAAACTTTATTGAAAAGAAAAATCAGCATCCAAAATTGGACTATATAATTTTTAATTTTTAACCCATTTATAAAATTATCCCTAAATTTTAGAGATTGATATTAATGAAGATTAATTATAAACGAAAAGACAAATATGTTATTTCAATTAGGTAATCTTTTATTCATTTATTCAATTTTTTTTTTTTGAAGGAGAACTCAATCGTTAATGTCTTATATAAACCTCGTTGTTGAAAAGAAAACTGAATCGTTCACCGCTCCTTTTGCGTTCTTCGAAGTTCTCTACAGCTATGGCTTTCTGGGGGGTAGAAGTGAAACCCGGAAAGCCTTTTACTCAACTTCCTGATAGTATTGGAGGAAGATTACATGTTTCTCAGGTAAGCTTTTGTCGCTATTTTCTTCTTCAGTTTATCATTTTTCCCGCATGAGTTAATTTCGCAAAATTTTGAATGATGTTTGTGCAATTCGATGATTTCTTGTATGGTTGGTTCAGGCGACGTTAGGATTTGGTACGGCGACGAAGAAGAGTGTGGTTCAGTGTAATATAGGAAATAAAAGTCCTGTTTTTCTTTGTTCTCTGTTCCCTGATCGGGCTGAGTCATGTCAAATGAATTTGGAATTTGAAGAGGTTGATGAAGTTGTTTTGTCGGTTCTTGGTCCCCGGAGTGTTCACCTAACTGGTTTTTATCTTGGAACCAGTTTGCAATACAAACGTGATGATGAATCGTATCCTTCATTTGTTTTGCTTATTACTATTGATTGATGTGTCGAAATGAAAAAAATGTTGTTTTGATGCTTTAGCTTCGGTTTAGTTGTGGGTTGAACATGAAAAAGAGTAAAAACAAGGTTATGTATATTGTATGTGCCTTTATGCGTATGTTTACACTTTTCCTATACTGCTACTAACAGAGAATCCTATGGGGAAGATATTGTAGAAACAGATCAGGAAAGATCTGATGATGTTGGCATTGGTGATGAAGATGATTATGAGGATAGTTTTATTGATGATGATGATCTTCAGGTCATCCCACAATCTCATTTATCCGATGAAGGTAAATCGTTCAACTTATACTCTGAATATTCTTTGTATCATTTTTGGGATGCTCATCTTATGTTTTTGTTGTTATTACTTTGAATTGCGTGCATTGTAGGGGTCTGGAAAATAGATACAACTATTTTAAACAAAAGAAAGGCGTTTGTTTATGCATAATAGTTCATTTATTTGATATGATGATTTTCCTAGTCAACATTTAGTTATTGATTTCATCAGTGGACGAGGATACAAATCGTGGAGGCAGGAAAAAGGGTGGTAAGGTTAAGCATAGAAGACTTAGGAAGAAGTACCAATCAACTCAGACTGATGATGAAGATAACTCTGAGCAACAAGCTTTTTCCTATGGTGGGGTGGCTATAATAGATAGTGAATGTGAAGACATGGAAACTATTTCATCTCTCGTTAAATCTGCTGCAAGGTCAAGAGAAACAGGTGCACAAGAAAAAGCTGAAAAAGGTGGAGGTCAAAAAGTTGCCACTGATAATGAACTGAAAAGGTAATTTGCAGTATGGTTACAAGTAGGACTAGGCACATGCCAGGCAAAATATTCTGTAAATTTTGCTCTGAAGCAAATATCAGTTTGAGAAACTTTTAATGAAAGACTTTGCAAACAATAAGTGGTTTATGTCTTAGCCTAGTGGTAGAGGTCATAGGTTCGAACCACATCTGGGATGGGTTGGGGATTTTCCTTTGTAATTTAATAATATAACCGTATTTGCACAAATTTTTGTAAAATATTGAAATCATCTTCAAACCATATCGAATCTGAAATCTCCAAAGAGAAGCAATATCACTTTCATGGATGAAATAAAGTTCAAAAAACTGTTTAGAAGCTGAAACTATCGTGGAGGTGATAAAATAGCATTCATAGTTCATCTTTGAAACTATTGCAGCCTGCCCACCTGCTTCGAGTTGCACAATTCATAATAGTACTCTTAACTACATGCTCCTTAAATACAGCTGGAGTTCTTTTCTTTTGGATATCTCTGTTGCTACTTAACTCTTTTAATTTACTCTTATAGGAAGCCCCATGAAGATAATGATCCAAAGCAAAAGAAGAAAATGAGAAAAAAGCCCAAGGAGGAAAAAGAGGTTAAATCCGACGAAGCAGATGACTTTTTTGCTGGGGACGTTCTTTTATGGAAAAATCAGAAGAAATTTGATCAATCAAGACAAGATACAGCTTTAAAAAATGGGGATAGTAAAAAGAGTGGAAACGACAAGTGAGCTGCGTTTTCTACTAACAATGTTTGAATATAACTAATTTGTTGGACTAAAATCGTCAGTCTATTGTTGATGGAATTCTTACTTTCATTTGCGCTAATGTTAAGCCACAATTTGTTGTATTTTAATAGCTATCAAACTGATCCCGATGAGGCTATGATTGTAAAAGTAGCACGAGACAGCTTGCTAAAAAGTGACGAAGATGAAAAGCAGGCTAACGACGAGTGAGTATTTTCAGCACTTCCTTCATGAGCCAGTACATTAATCTAGTTTGGGCTCTTACTTCGATAGTGTTGTACTAAGTTCTTTCATACTTACCTGAAACATGTCATCGTTCTTAGCTCAAAATCTTGAAAAGTGCAGACAATCAAACGCAAGCAGATGAGTTAGTGTTCCTATTTTCTATATAAACCTATGTACAAATTTATAGCTTTAGCCTTCACCACCCAAGTTTATTGAGAATTTTATAAGAAGTTATCTTTGAATAATTTGTGAAGTTGGAGAATCGGAATGTCATGAACCAGCCCCATCAAAGTTCATCCACTTTTTAGTAGTGGCATTTGTATTTACCCTGAAAAGAGGTTACAGGTTCACCGAAAGTGACGTAAATTTTATGCTGTTATCCTGAAATGGGTTGTATTCATCTAAACTCCTTAATCTAGTTTTATAACTCGTATTTTTCTGTTTTTTTGAAGGGGAGTGAAACAGTTGCATTCTGACGAATTGGTAAATGAAAATGTTTCAAAGCCTGGGAAAAGAAAGAAGAAAATGGCAAAGGAGGAAGAAGTTCTAGAAGTTGACAATACTTCGAGTAATAATAATAGAGAGGATCAAGCTCCACTAAATGAGGCTAGCTGTGAAAACATAGTGGAAGACAGTATGCTGAAAAGTGAAGAACATCAAAAGCAATCAAACAATGAGTTAGTTTTTTAAAAAATGCTGAAACAGGACATCTTTGTTCTTTCAAATCACTAAAATGTGTCATTTGTAACTCAAGTTTTATTTTTGTGAAGGGGAGAGAATACATTGCATGCATCGCCGCCCTCTGGTGATTTGATCAATGGAATTGATGCAAAGACTGGAGAGGAAAAGAATAAACAGGTGAACGAGACAAAATTTCTTGGAGCTGACATGCCTTTTGACACTGTTCATACAGAGGATCAAAGTCAGCCAGATGAGGCTACTTGTGTAAAAGTAGCTCAAGATGGCTTGCTAAAAAGTGACGACGTTGAAAAGCTGGCGAATAATGAGTGAGTATTTTCAGTTTTTTTTAATATGGCCATACATGTCTTCTTGTGGTTAGCATGTACCACTCATGTTCCTTGTGAAATTTTTTAAAACAGGGCTATGTTCCCTTGTTGTGATGTTTCCTATCTTTTTATGTCTTTAAATTGTCTACTAAAAAGTTCTTTGATACTTTCCTGAAACTTGGTATCTTTCTTAACTCAAAATCTTGTGATGTTCTATGAAGAGAAAAGAAAGCGAAGACTGGAAAGAGAAAGCAAGAACAGGTAATGGAGGAAAAAGCTCTTGTAGCAGACTCTCCTTGCAAAAACTTTAGTAGAGAGTATCAAGCTCAGACAGTTGAGGCTAAGCATGAAAGCCTTGAGCAAGGCAGCTTGTTGAAAAGTGAAGACAACCAAAAGCAAGCAAATGATGAGTTAGTATTTTATTTTTCTACTTGAACCTAGAAATAATTAGATTTAGCCTTCATTACCCAATTTTTTTAGAGGTTTATAAGAATGGAAGATTTTACTTTTTCTTGATTTTCCTGTTGCATGGCACAGTTTGGAAAGGATAACATCATAATATCTTCGGAGAGTCAAAATATCTTCTTTTTCATGAACCAGACTCTTAATCCTGTTTTTACTTGGGGCAATATTATATACCTTGAAAAACTGGTTAATGGATAATGACTTTTGTGTTATTTCAAGATGGGTTGTTTTCGTTCAAACTCCTGAATCTAGTATTATAACACATCTTTTTTGTTTCTGCCTAGGGGAGTGAAACTGTTGCAATCTGATGAATTGGTACGTTGAAAAGTTACAAAGCCTGTGAGAAGAAAGAAAAAAAAGGCAAAGGAAGAAAACGTTCTTAAAGTTGACAATACTTCGAGTAATATTGATGGATTGGATCAAGCTCTGCTAAGCAAGGCTAGCTGCGAAAACATTGTGGTAGACGATGTGCTGAAAAATGAAGAACATCAAAAGCAATCAAACAATGAGTTAGTATTTTCAGTTCTTTATTGTTGGCTGCGAATTAGTCACATATTATCATATAAATAAGAAAAGAATTTGATATATTTCTTATTTTTTGCTATTTTAATTGTGGTTTCTTCATCTTATTGTGCCTTGATTAGGAACACTGTCTTGGAGTGCAGTTTGCCATTACCTGCTGTAGTGACTGGAGCTGAAATTGTTTTGGAGCAAAAGAAGAAAAGAAAGAAACCTGGAAAGAATAAAGCTCTTGACGCCGAGGCAAATAATATCAAACTTTCCTCAGAGGAAAACGCCAATGGAGAT
Source organism: Euphorbia schlechtendalii (assembly GCA_949673415.1). NCBI lineage: Eukaryota > Viridiplantae > Streptophyta > Magnoliopsida > Malpighiales > Euphorbiaceae > Euphorbia > Euphorbia schlechtendalii. Next base: position 5,688 of record CATIWQ010373282.1, read on the forward strand.
GAGCAAGATATTGGAATTATATCCAGGTTTCAGGCTTTAAGATAAATGAATACAATGTATTGGGATAAAAAAAACACCATATTGAGTTGAGAACAATATATATGCAATTCTAAAGGATTGCATGAACAGTTCAGTTCGTACTTTCATCAAGTGTTGAAAATTTGAATTTGAAAGCTGTACTTGTCTGCAGTTCTTATTTTATCATATAATGACAGTTTTCTCATCTTTTATATGCAGCGATGCTGACAACAATGATAATCTACCTGATAATGAAGATCACAATGTCAAGAGGAAAAAGAAAAAGAGAGTAGTTCATGAGAATGGGGAGGCTCTGAACATTAACTCTACTGTTTCGGACATCAAAGAGAACAATGCCAATGGGAAGTCAAAAACGATGTTGAGATCAAAGAAGTATGCTTCCCCTTGAAGGTATCATTTTCTTTGTAATTCGCATCTATTACTTAATCAAAGATGTTCAACCGGGTTTACTGTGAGCTGGCCATGGGTCCGGTTGGTTTGATTAAACATGCAGAAATTCATGAAAAACCTGTTTAAGCCACTAAAAAAGGGGTTACCGTATTATAACCTGAATAAACGTGCAAATCAACAGATTTTCTTGTGCCAATTTCTAAAAAATCAAAATGCAGAAATGAAACGATTGAAGCAGTAAACATGATTTCGATAGGAGTTGAAGGACGTGCAGTGATAGAGAGAAAAAGTATGAATCAATGTGGGTAAAGGGTAGGCCAACACTTTGAGAGAACAAAATCATGAGATTTAGGGCGGCGGCCCATTAAGTGGGCAGAGCGTATTCTCTTCATTAGGATCTGTAAACAAACTTCATACTATGAGATTCTACTCTAAAAGTCTCTCAAGTTGAAAAGAATGAACTGTAACCTACTGCCTAGTGATGCTTATTTTCCATGCAGCAATTTCTTTTAATTCTTAAGGTTTTTTCCCTATTTATATTTCTCAATCATTTTACTGGTACTAAAGTCAAATCATTGACTTATAGCAGGTGGACGGACGACCACTACAATTTTGGATCGGGGACTAATTTTGCAAATACAGCACTTTTTGTTATATTGGTTTGTGCTTTTGTGGAGGAAAAAGGACACAGGAAATGCACAAATATTGCAGTATATTATATCTTAGTTGTTAAACCTTGCTTGGCTGGGATGGAATTGGACAGAGTATGTAACTGGACTGGAGTTCAAATTGACCCGTTTAGTATTAAAATTTCCTCTCTCTAAAAATCACAATGGTTCCTGACTTATCAATGGTAATAAAATTCTGACTAGTGTAAGTTTATATGGCAAAAGAAAAGGTTAAAACTATTAATTAATAAAACAATATTACACTTGATTGCAAGAACACGATGAGACCGCCACTTTTCCTCTCCAATAAGGGTATTTATAAAAAAAATTGTCAATTTCACTCTTTTCGAAAATAATTACTACATAATCAAATAAACACTATTGTTTAAAATTGCGTTTCATGTTGTGGACATATAATATATGGGTCTAAGAGACTTAATAGTAATATAGGGGAAATCTAATAGATATCTATAGGATAGCTATAATAGAAAGCTATAGGATACATCTATAGGATATAGATAACAAATTTATATGATATATAATAGGTATCCATAAAATATTTTTGAGACGATAGATATGTATGACATGTAATGAACATTTTCTTGTTTTTTCTAACGGAAGTGATTAAGATTTGTACGTAATCCTATTTATGTTGGGTCCATGTTTCACTGTTAAGTATTCAAACATGATACATGCTTTAAGTCTTAAAAAAATAGGAGTTTCTTACTATAACAAATGTAAAAATTAGTCAGAAAAATATAATCAAATCTTGCTATCAAATGTCGAATTACAAATAAGTGAAAATTGAAATTAATAAGTTTGCCAAAACAATGATAATGACAGATTAGCGAAATCATAGAAACTATTCAAAACAGACAACCATGGACGTTTACGAGTTGAATTCGTTTGTAATTACAATAATCAGATAAACGTCAACTCAAAGGTCCATCTACCAATTAGGCAATAAGAGAGACCCATGTTTAATATTTAATTAGGATATTATAATAGGGAAACTGTCACTCAATGTTTTCCAAGATTTAAACTAGACTTAGTAAGTAGGGTCTTTCCCGCCCTACGATGAATGTACGACCGTTCGACGAGCTTAAGATAATTGACGGTGAAATTATATTTTTCTCGAAGTAAGACTTGGAATTTTCAAATTCTATCTTCACAAGATATTATTTCTTAATATTCATGATTTTTGAGAATTTTTCTGAAAATCCTTGTTGGTCAATGATAGCTTATATAATCAGTCATAGGAGGTGAATGCCGATTTAACTTGTTTAATTTGATCCTTAAAAATTCTTTACAAGTTTGTTAATGCTGAGTGAAATGTTGTGTGACTGATAAGTTAAAACTACTCAAACCACTTAGTTTAGGATGACTTGGTTTGTGCTGAGTAAACTTACTCAGCTCATGTTGGTTTTTAAGCTTAAGAAATAAAGAGAGAAAGAATGCTTATGCTGAGGGATATGACAGACAAAAGATAAAGATAGAGTTTAAGGAAGTTTACATGTGACATTATATCCTAGTTTATCCCCTAGCCTACCTCATTCCCCAGATTCTTTTCTGAGCTTAAATTCACTAGTGATAACTCCTTTAACTAGACGGAGAATCCTTTGACAGTGGGTAGATGTTTTACAGTTGCTGAACCATGTTAATAGTACATCACAGTACTTTAGTTTTAGAGATAACAAATTACTTAAGATAATGAAATTAATTAGGTATTAAGTAAACTCTTAATTATGTAGTCAGATTGAGTTAGTTTTATGATAAAACAACTTAGCTTGACATAGGCTTAGTTAGGTTATGGCCTAGTGTTGCAAGAGTTGCTATGCTGAGAAACTTTTGCGATATAACTTTGCAAAAGCTGAGTACTTTTGTGCATTGAAATGTCAGCGAAAGTTGAGTACTTTATGCGGTGTTGTGTTACACTTCATGCTATTACCTTTAATTGTTCTGTGAAGACAAAATATTCTTAGTTGATGCTTTTCAGGTTCCAAAAAGGATTTGGCGTTGAATTCAAAGAATAACCAAGTGGTCCTCACTGCAAAAAAGTGCTAGTACAGAATGTTGGGATGTGTTTACAAAAATACAAGTCAAAAGGAATCATATGACAATATGCTGCTTTACAACATTGCCACGCCACTACTATGTCAACTTAAGCGTTCAATAAGAAATCTCCACGTGATGTCTCGCGTGCCCTCTCCCAACAGCATTATTTGAAGGGAAAGAGTCAATGACAAGAAATTAATCAATGGATTAATATTGGCCCTCAAAAAACAAAATTGCCATCTCTAAACGTCTTTAAATATGTTTCAAAATGATAGAATTTGTAGCTGTGAAAGAATAAATTTTGGAGCTAAAGTCAAGACAATAAGTTGCAAGGCTACTTCTAGGAATCTACAAGTATAAATAGAGACTGAATCAGACTTTTACAACTTGGTGAATCACCTGAATTTCTAAAGAGCTAAAACTCTGTCAAAGTAATCACAACTTTCAAAATTCCATTTAAGCAATCTCAAAAGCAAATACTGAATTCCAATCAGTTCTTAATAAAGAGAATTTTAATAGACTTAGATTAAGCTAACTCATTCATTATAAAGGAACCAACATTCTATAAGTTGTGTAACCTGTTTGTGCGAATACTTTTATTCAAATATGTGAGAGCAGTTTGAGAAGGATACTCAAACTATGTTGAAAGGTAGTTAGGCTTGGAAGGTACTCACTTGTAAATCTACCCATTCTCAAAGGCTTCTCCGCCCATTTGAAGGAAAGAACAATAGTGGATTTAAGCTCGGACTAGGAATATGGGGATTAGAGGTAGGCTAGGGGCCAAACTAGGATAATTTTGAGCTGTATCTTTCTTGACTCTAAATTTTACCTTTGTCAACTTCACTCATACATCAACACATCTCTTTTACATGTCTTGTTTGAAAAACCATCCTGAGTTGAGCAAGAATTCATTCAGCACAATTTGTGTCCAAACCAAGGTTAGCTCAAGCTAAGTGGTTTGCGAATTTTTACCCAGTTTGCTCACAATATGTTTTATTAAACATACATTAAAGTAAACTTGGCTAAAAAATTTAAATCCATGATCTCCACTATTTGATGGCCAACATTATTCATTTTGGAAAAATCACATGAAAAACTTCATTCAATCTCAAAGCATGCAAGAATGGTTAGCCATTGAGCTAGGCCCTCAAATTCCTATTATTTTGAGGAATGGGTAGCGAGTTCTTGTTGATCCTAAAGCTTATGATGAAGTTAACCTTAAGCTTCTCAAGGAGAATGCGATGACCATCAATTACTTACACTCTGTGTTAGACTTATCTGAGTTTAATAAGGTTTCAAGATGTGAGACAATACATGAGATATGGAGGAAACTTGAAATCACTTATGAGGGGACGGATAGATGATTAGGGAGTATGAGCTGTTCCAGATAGGTGTTAGTGAAGGTATTCAATTCATGAATACTTGGTTTTTTTAACATCATCAATGAATTGAAATGATTGGGTAAGAACTTCATTGAGGAAGAAATGGTAAAGAAAATCCTAAGAAGTCTCACCAAGGAGTGGGATGCTATGAAGAGCACGATTGTAGAAGCCCATTATCTTAAGACCAATAGCTATGATGAGTTTATAAGCACCTTATTGACTCAGGAAATGTCCTTGAGGAAATATAATGATGATTTGAAGAAAAACAAGGGAAAGGAGGAGAGTAGAGCACTTGTGCTCAAAGCTGATTCATCCGATGAAAGCACAAAGGAAGATTCGGATGAACAAATGGCACTTCTAATAAGAAAGTTCAAGCACATCATGAAGAAGCAATAAGAGATTCAACAAAAAGAAATTTTCTAGCAAGAAGAAATCTACTCAGCATAGAAGAGAATCTGAGGAAGGATAAAAGAGGGAAAAGAACAAAGACATCAAGTGCTATGGTTGTGGAGAGAAAGGTTATATCCAATAGTGTTGTCTTAAATCTAAAAGGACATATTCAAGAAGAAGTTTGGTAGGAAGAATAAGGCCTTTGTATCTCGACTCTGAGGAATCTTCACAACTAACATAATTGCTCCTTGTGGGATACAATACTTGTGATTGCCAACTCTACAACAATATCCTAGTATACTTGTTAGGTGACACCATATAAGCTCAATAAGTTTTTGATGCCATTTTCGAGGAATAATTTGTGCTAAGATAAACCTTAGACTATAAATTGGTGCTTTTAATTTTGTGTGTTTTTTAACCTTTTGGAAATAGGTTCCTAACAAGATCTCCTATTGTATGCTAACAGTTGTTAGACCATCGCCATTCCATTAAATAATGAAATGGAATTGGAATGTAGAAAAAGTAGTGGTGTAGTAAGAAGAGCTCGCGTAAGGGAAAGAGTGGAGGAACAAAGAAGGGAACAAGAATGTTTAGAGCAGGAACTATTAGAAATAGAATGGGGTGAATGAGAGAGACTTGAAAGAGAAAGGTTTGTGCATGAAAGAGATGAATGAAACCTAAAAGGGGAAGATGAATTTCACCCTCCACAAAATGGGGTGAGTAATGAGATCATACTTGGAACCCAATACTGAAGAGGGACACAATTTATTTGAAGTAAAAGGATACATGGTTCATATGTTGCAAGCAACACTTCAATTTGGAGGAATTTAATGGGATGATCCCAATTCTCACATTCAAGACTTTGTACCAATGTGCAACACCTTTAGAATTAACAGAATTGTCTCAGATGATGCTATAAGGCTAAAGCTTTTTCCCTTCTCTTTAAGGGATAAGACAAAGAAATGGATGAAGACCTTGTATCCAAGATCAATCACTACCTGGAATGACATGGAGAAGGCCTTCTTGACCAAATATTTCCCACAAAAACAAGCCTTAAAGATAAGAAATAAGATCACGAGATTTGTTGAACTCCCTAGCTAATAGATGTTAGAAGCTTAGAAAAGATATAAGGAAATGTTGAGGAAAGTGCCAAACTATGGTATCCCTATATGGATCCAAGTTCAGAATTTCTACAATGAGATCTTCAATATCAACAAAAGCAAAATTGAGTCTGTAGCTAATGGAGACCTTGAAGACTACCCTCTAGAGGAGATCTTTGAGATGATTAAAAGATTTTCAACACTTCATCAAAAAGGCATTATTCCCATGTTTATAAATCAAGGGTTGCAGAGTCCAAAGTTGTAATCGAGCTCTCTAGAAAACTTGACATTTCTTACCAAGAAAAATGTGTTTACAATTACAAGCTCACAACCGAGTTGTTGTGAAATTTATAGAGAAAATCATAGAATGGAAGATTGTGATGGTGTTCACCCAAGAGCAATGTGATTATATGCAAGGA
>CATIWQ010373316.1:0-11055 GCA_949673415.1 Euphorbia schlechtendalii
AAAAGGAAAACAACAAATAAATAAGTAGAAATATGAAATTTAAAAAACACTAAAAGATGATAATGTAAATTTAGTTAATATATAAAATTTTTATTATATATTTTAAAAAATTAAGAAAAAGTGTTAAAAAAAATAGGAGAATCATCAAAAATTACAAGATAGAAAGGAAGTGAAGAAAAAAAAAGATCCTAAAAGGATGATAAATTTCACCACTAAAGGATTTGAACCTGTTTGTTTGGTTTCCAATCAAACAAACTCTTGCCAGTGAAACACAGAAAATGTCTTATCTAGTAAATGAACTATAATAACAATATCCGTTAATCAAACGTACACTACAATTAATACTTTTTTGGTCGTCGGTGGAGCACGTGCCCCACCGCCCCCACCCCTCCCTCCGCCCCTGAGGATGTATATGGTCCAGGTTGGAAATAAACTCAACAAAACTGTAAATTTTCTATAGGAACTTAGAAAAAATTCGTAAGGGTTGTACAATTAACCTTTTTAATTACTTGGGAGTAAAAGCTAGCATAAAATATCAACTCTTTTTGTAATAAATTATAGGCTAAATAACCAATAGGATTAGTCAAAGTGCTAACCATATTGGTATCACTTACTCTCGATTTCGATCCTTACGAACGTAAAAAAAATCTTCATTGGGAGACTCACCCACCAAAACAAAGTGTGCAACTCAGGTTGGATATGAATGTAGCTGAAGTGAATCAGATTGGCCAAAATATTATAGGTTAAATATATTTATATCTGCATGAACTTGACCCAAATAGCCAAGTCTCTAAAGTTTTCCAAGTTACTCTTAGCCACCATCTAAATTTTGCAAAAGTCACCATGATTTGCCACATGAATTTTTTCTTTTTTTTTTTTTTTTTTTTTTTTTTTGAAGAAAAGACTTAAGCCATACCTCAAACTCCAAGCATCCCAACTAGGTTGGCAGCCCCAAGAGGCCGGAGAAATGAAAAGGCCAAAAATAATATGAATTTTATATGTCAACTTCATATTAGAAAGTTACATATTTGAAATGTCAAAACAATCAAAATTGACATGTGATATTCAGAGAAAAAACTAGTGTACTTTTACTATTTTAAGGGGATTAAGAGAAACTTTGAAAAATTCAGGAATGTCGAATGTCATTTAGGCAAATTCGGGTGGGTAATATGTATTTTACATAAATCATATATGAACAATCAATCAATCATCTATGTCATTGTCCAACACAAAAGGGATAGAGTACATGGAACTTATGACACAAATAAAGCTCTATCCGACAACAAATGTTCATCAATATTGACGACGACATTGAACCAATTTAAACAACTTTAAAATTTTAATAAAAATGTGTTTTAGCAAATTATTTTAGCAGAATTCGAAAACATTATAAATAAAAAAAACTCTTAACTAATCCTTAAATAAAGGATAAATAATTATCTTGAAGTTTAATCAAATACATTAGTATCTTCCCATGTTTAAACAAATTACTTATACATTATCGGGTTTTGGTATTGTTAAACTATAATCTCCTAATATCTTTAATTATGTGTTTTTTTATCACAGTTGTTAACATAATAAGTATTTGTTGGTATATTTACTTTTATTTTATTTGTATTACGAGATCTATAATTTTTTTTTTTTTTGTAATTTACATGACATATCTATAACTTCAATGTATGATCATACGAGATAATATAGCAATAAAAATTTTAGAGCCATTTTAATCTTTAACATTCTAACACATGATATATAAGAGTTAATTTTTTTGTTCATAAACATATATTATTTATGAAATTCAATATAAAAAAATAATTTAAAATAAAAGGACGTTATAGTATGGCAATGATAAAAAACAAGGAGGTTATATTTATTTGCATTTTAATAAATTTGTCTATTTGCTTCCACGAAACTAAAAGTAAGCTTAACATCTTTATTCTGGGAAATCCATAATTTAATTTAATTTAATTTATTTTATTCATATATTTTATAATCTATATATAAAATGAATTGTGTTAAAATAATTTCCTTAAAAGCAATATTGAGATAAAGTAAATAATAAAGGAATAGAAAATTGTAAGAAATATGCATGTTTAGTTTCAAAAAAAAAAACTGTTCCATTTTATATTTCCATGAATCTTTTCATTTCCAATTATTTTAGCGTTTCAATCTGAAAAAAAAAATCAGAAAACTGAAAACATATTCATTTTAATTTAGTCTTCTAGTTTCTGTTTTTAATTTCTTTTAAAAATCAATTATATATATAAAAGTAGTAATATAATTGACATGAAAAATATAACAAATAAATTAAAAATAACAAATATAAATAATAAACTAATCATTAAAAATCGTTTAGTTCAATTACAAGTATGATCTGATTCATGTAAAACTTGATATTGACTTAAAAATAATAATTTTAAAGTATGTTTAAATTTAGAATTGTTTCATTTTCATTTTTTTAGAATAAGGTGGCATTTTCACCAATTTTATTGTTTGTATGGTTTGAATCCAAAATCCTACACTTTTTGAATTCTTCAAGGGTGGTGGCCACTAGATCAAAGCCTAATGATTTATTTTCATTTTTAGCTATCTTTTGTTTAAATTTTACAATTTTTTTATTTTCTAAATAATGAAATTAAAATTATAAAGTATGCTATGTCTAATTTTTAATAAATAATGAATTAGAAATTAGAAAGCATGTTATGTCTAATTTTAAATTTTTTCATTTTTCAAATAATAAATTATACTTTTAAACTTTATTAGCTAAAATAAACATAAACTATTAATTAAAATATATAAATTAGGTTTAATTAAGTAAAAAAATATGAAACAAAAAGTTATCAAGCAAATACGAATAATAAAAATTTAAATAAACTACAATTATATATGTATTTAACGGGTGCTAATAAAGTTTGGCAACCTAGTTTATTCCCTTCTTTCAACCCTACAATCTATTAAAATATAAAAGTGTTTTTATTGTTATAAATATATGAATCAATAGGAATATACATTACATTAATAAAGAGAAAAATGGAAAATAAGAAATATTGTGGGAAAGTATGTCATTTTCTATTCTTCCTGTGTACTAGTATTATTTATTTTAATTACTATTTTCAATAACTTCAGTTGTTTGCACTTCAAGTGCTAATATTTCTACATGAAGTATATTTGAATAAAATATACTATATATTGGATTATTGTGCTACTTAAATAAAAATTATGTTTCCTTAGTTTGGAAAGTTTTAGATACATCAAATGCTTTGTTGCAAAGAATAAAATGGACAAATTAGAAAACTGTTTGCTGTTTTTTAAATTGAAAAATTTTGCAACTAAACAACAATTTTTATATTTCAGTCTTCCTCGATTTTTTTTAAAGAACTATTATATATTTTCACAACTAAACAAACCCCAAGTTTTTAGATTTTTTTTTTATTCATTTTTAACTTTAATTTTATTTTCCTTAATTTTGTACCAGATTTATATATGGTATAAAATTTTTATACTTCTATCTATCATACAAGAGTACTTTGTTTAAGATATTCGGTTTAAAATTTTTGTACGAATTCTATATTTGGTATTAATTTTTTTATACCCGCGTTTATGATGTTATTCAGGTAAAACGATAAGGAATCTTGTTTCATGACTTATTAAAATTGGTTTTAGTTTTGGAGGTAGTTGTTATTTTTTTGGAAAAAGGCCAATAATAAGTAGAGTTAAGTATAATGGGCTTTGGAAGGTCGAAAGTCCACGGCCCACATTTGCCTCTCATTGCCCTGTAGATATAAGTAAGGATGGCAACGGGCCGGATCCAGGCCGGATCCGGCTTGGACCCGGCCCGGATCTGTTTTCATATACTGGACCCGGATCCGGCGGGTCCATAATTTGCGGATCCAGATCCGGATCCGACGAATCCGGGTCCAAAACGGATCCATATAATTAACATCAAATTGTTAGTTTCAGCTTCCATACTTGTACATTTCACCTTATTTTAAATAGTTTACATGCTCATTTAATTATGTTAATGCAATTGGATTTACGTAGATATCAAATAATATTAATTATCCAATATTTTCGGGTTAAATAATAAATAAAAAAATACAATTAATATTTAAATACGGATCCGGGTCCGGATCCGGGTTTCATTACCCGAACCCGGACCCGGATCTGACGGGTCCATAAAATCGAGATCTGGACCCTAAAAAACGGATCCGGATTCATGGATCCGGACCGGGTCCGGGATCCGTTGCTATCCCTAGATATAAGGCGTTTTTATGCTACTACCCAAAAAAAAAAAGGCAAAATAGTTTTAAGTCAAGTCAATATATACTTTTACAAATCTCAAATTTTATGTTTTGATTTTCATAAAACGTGAATTTAAGTTTTGATTTTTCAAAATACGTGAACATGAGAATAACTAATTATTTCAAGTATAATAATGATTATACCAGGTTCAATATCTACTATATTGTTCGAATATAAAATTTAAAACCAAATCTTAAAATTTTCATTAACTTCAATGAATTGCAAATTTCTTTGATATTCTACGTTATGTTGACTATTATACCAGGTATAATAGTCATCATACATGGTATAATGACTATTATACTTTTCAAAAAGCGATTGATCAGAACAAAATCAAAAGAAAGATAAAAAAACTGAAAAGATATTATCAAATCTGAAAAATCTCATCGAAGGAGAAAGCAAACCAGAATACAGGTAAAATAGATCGTAACAAATTGAAGGAATGAAAAGATGCAGCAATACAGATCAGTAACTAATGAAGAGATCAGAACGAAATGAAAAACGCAGCAACAGATTTAGATTTAGATCGGAATTTGATGATTAAATCAGAATGAGATGGAAACGTAACAACAAGTTGTGATTTGAATTTGATGAGGTGTCAAAGATTTTAATTTGAAGAAGAAGAAGAAGAAGAAGAAGAAGAAGAAGAAGAATGAGGAGGGGGAGGGGGAGAGAGAGAAAAGAAATTTGAAAAAAAGAAGGATATGGCGAAGAATGATATAATTGTGGTAAAAAAATAAAAAATTTAAAAATTAAGAAAAGAAAAAATATTATTCATTTTTTTGTAAAAGAAAAAATATTTTACCCAAAATGGGGATTGGCTTGTATTTCTCTAGATACTAGCCTCATATGATCATACATCAGTGGCAAGATTCATTGATTTTGGATTTAGAGTGCTTAATCATTAATCTAAAGCTATGCTGTGGGAATGCTACCGTGCCGATGTAACTTTGCTTTCGCCTACCGACACACCATCCATCTGCACAAGCTCGTTCTTGACTTTCAGGCACATTCCTAAATTATTGGGACCCTACATGCGAAATAAAAAATGGAGCCCTACAAATAATTAAAAATTTTGAAAGTGTACTTATATTATCATCCTTCTAATAACTAAAAATGAGGTTCTATTAGGACATCAAATTTCGCGTTTACAAAATAGAAAATATTATAAATAAAAAAATTAAATATCAAAATGTTGGTATAAAACAATGTTTATGACCCTTTTTCAACTACAAATCATTAATAATAGTGTTTACAATAGCATCCCATAACATAATTTTTTCAATACATAACAATATCGTTTATCTTCTTAATTTGAAAATTTAATTGATATAAACATTAAAGATATAGTGGTCTATGATAGTAGATATAAAAATGATATTAAAATCCGTATGTTCTTTCTCATTTAGGAATTATACTCGACGATTGTCATACAATATCTAGTAACTTTGATGTTTTAATTTCATTAAGAGATCCGGGAATCAGTTAGCTCACAGGTTAGCAAGAGCAACTAATTCTTCAACTAACAGGGGCTAGTGGAATACTATTCCTTCGTTCATTTAATGTACCACATTTTTTAATAATGGATGTTTCATTCGAAGTAAAAAAATGATAATAAATAATAGTTCTTATAATCAAGATTTGTTATATTTTTAATATAATCAACTCAAATAAATTATAATAAAGGGTCCATTATGATTGTTGTTATAATTATTTTAATGAATTAGAAAATAAATTCTCAAAAAAAAAGGGCATTTTATTTGAACTATAACTCTGGCCCCAAGGTGATCGTCTTTGATGCATGTGCTCGAGAACGGGCCAATTGATTTTTTGGAGGCTCGGAGCAAAAAGTATCAAATAAGCCTTCAATTTTCAAAATTATAAAAAAATAAATTCAAGAAATTGAGAATTAATCCTACAATCTTTAACTCCATTTTTTTGAGATTTATCAATTAATATGAACCCAATTAATGTATTTTGACTACAACTCAAACTAAAAAGTTTAAAAAATTATTTTGGGACACCTTTTGTTATGGCCCCTAAACGGTCACCCATCATCTACTGAACAGTAAGGCCATCTATCCTTCAACTTCTCCATCTTAAAGGTTTAGGTTTATAGATAATTTAGTTAAGGTTCATAAGTTTTAATTCAAAATAATTACAGCATTTGAGATCTTTTGTAAGGAAATTTGTATTGAACTTAATGGAACGGACATTTTGAATCGAATTTAACTAGGGAAACGAGAATATAATTTGGTTTTTGTAATTTAAGTGTCATAGCATTAGGTTTTTTGTTAAGAAATTTGTATTGAGATAAAACTTATGTAAGGTTTTATTGAATGGGCGGGAATATAAAATCAATGGTTAACACTCCACTCCCCGCGCAAGAGGTCTTTAATCTCTGCAACAAGGCTGAATTTATCATTGACTTCCGTCGAAAAGGCACGAATAGCATAGCATGGTAGGCGAAAGTGCTATCTGTCTCAGACAATAATTCTTCGTATCCATCCAAGATCCCCGAAAGCTCAGCTCGAGCAATAATATTCATTGCTACTTATAGTTATTGGTTACTTATCTCTGTACTTTTTCGATTAATGTTATTGATACTATTTCGTGTTTTCATTTTTCTAAGTAATAATAAATATGAAATTTTCTATTTGCCATATTGAATTTGTTTTCAAACCAGGCACAATCCCTGTGATAAGTGATAACTACACCAGAGTCGCCAATCGCAAATGCGTTGTTGGAGCATCGCAAACTCAATCTTGTTCATATGTAACTGATGTTCAAGCAATAGTGCTAGGATTGCCCACAAAAAGCTTATTGTGCTGTTGAAAAAGAATGCGACTCAGCAAATCCAGGTGGTGTTTGCGACTTTGTTCATCCGCCGTATGAAAATTGCAGCTTATGGAGTTGAGTAAATTTGCATGGAAAAGCTTGCTGCGGATGTTAAGGACAATACCATTAGGACCCTTGCAACGTACAAAAATGATAAGACGATGGTTATCTAATCTATTTCTCTTCTCTAATTGCAAGTGTAGTTGCTCTTCACTATCAGAATAACTCAGAAATATGAGTGACATATAAGTGGTGTTGATTAGGTTTTAAAACAAGGCAATTGATTGTGTTAGATGAGCTCCACTTCACTTCTATGCTCACTCAAACTTTCGATACAACACTCTCAAGGTCGACAAATTTTCTACATGGTATCATAGTTGAGAATTTGAGTTTAAAGTCCTGGTGAGTTTGGGCTAGCAGTGTAGACTAGACATGTTGATAACCTTGGACCTTAGAGGAGATATGCCAAGGTATATGTTTGGCAAGTGACAACTGGTTCATGCCCATTTGCATTTGAGAGGGAGTGTTGGAGATATTAGGGTTATCCCACATCGGAAATATCTATGAAATATGAGTGACATATAAGTGGTATAAATTGAGTTTTAACACAAACCAATTGGTTTAGTGTCAAATGGGTTCAACCACATTTATATGCTCACTCAAACTATTGATACAACGCTCTCCAAATCACACTATATCAACTGTAGTAGGATTAAAGGTTTATGAACTGTGCTCCCGTTTTTTTTAAAAAATATATAAAATTTCTTATAAGTAGTCTATCTTGGTACGAGCCTCTTGTTTTTTTGCGGCCCATATTAAATTCTGCATATAGTTTCCAAACGCACTCTTTCTAATAAATTTTCGGCTTAAATCGAGACCTTCGTAGTGAAAAAAACTTTGATGAATTGTGCTTTTAATTCTCGTAGGTTGAAAATAAAAGTTAGATTAGGGTTTGAAGACTCAACACAAACGGTGTATGAGTTATTATTCCATATATATACAAATTACAATTTAGGAAGAGTTTGTGTGTGTACAACACTTCACTAAATAGGAAAATAATACTCCTAAATATATTTAATAAAAATATCTATCCCCCTGCAAGGTGGGTGGGGTCATGAACAACGGCCAACTTATAACATAAGAACACGAACCAAAGACGAGATAATGGCTTGGTAGAGATGATTGTGGCCTAATCTTAAGCAGATTTGTGTCGAACAATGAGACCCTTCGAAGCCGCACATTCCTGCATAAAGTGAAAGTCCAACTCCAAATGTTTAGTGTGAGAACGAAAAATAGGATTGACCGTTAACTACGTGAGGCTTAAGTTGTCATTGATAGATATTATAATGTGATTAGGATTGTAATTAGGAATAGAGACCTTTACCTACTTTGTACAATCCTAATCACATTATAATATCTATTAGTCACACCAAAAGATTGAAGGGTAAGTAGCGGGGACTTTAAGAAGCTACTCAATCTAGGCCAACTCTGATGTTGTATTTAGGAAAGCCCTATATTCAGTCTCTGAGATGACCGAAAGACCGTTTTTTGTTTCTTTGAAGTCCATGAGATCATATTTGTGCCATGATAAATTCCATACCCAGCCATAGAAAGATGATCCGTTAGGTCTGCGCCCCAATTTGAGTTCGAAAAACCTTGCAAAAGCATCGATGATTGCCGCTTATAACGTAAACCGTACTCAGCCGTACCTTGAAGGTACCTGAGAATGAGCTTCAGCGCTTGCCAGAATCTGACAGTGGGCGAGTTCATTGATTGAGCAACTTTAGCAACCAAAAAAGACACATCTTCTCTCGTAATTAAGAGATATTGAAGGCCTCCCACTAGGCTCCGAAAATGGGTACGCCTCCATAACCGAATCATCCTTTTTAATGCTGCAAGGCGGTGTTCACACTGCCTTTCCTTTTGCCATGTTAGCCCGAAAAAAAAGGTCCTTAGTATACTTCCATTGGGAAAACAATAATTCACAATTCATTCGAGATAATTCAATGCCCAATTTATATTTGACTAGACCCAAGTCTTTTACTGCAAAGAGCGATTGCAAATATGTAATTAAATGAGAAGCTTGACGAGAATCATTACCAAGGACAAGAATATCATCTATTAGATATGATGTATGCCCTAGAGGTAATTAGGGCGATATATCTTTATTAGCTATAATGTACAAACAGTTTCGAATTATTATTAAAAATAATCAAAGACATCTTTGTACTTATTAGTGCTTTCTATTTATTGTATGTCGTCGGTATCGTATATGTTTTAATATGTATATGCGCATTGATAAAACCAAGTTCGAGACTAATTTATAGCGTAAAAGTGCAAGGACATAGTGGGAGCTATGTTGAGTGAGAACTGCACATACGTGTTACTATGAATAGTTTAAATATCCCTAGTCGTAGTTTCATTGAGACTGGACATCAATGGAGGATAGACTAGCATGTGTAGGCTTACTCATTGGATTAGTTCCAAGCAGCTGATCTCACGAGCTGAAGGTGGTATGTTGAGTTAACACATGAATGTATTCGGGTAATACATTGGAGATCGCTATAAGACAGACACTCGAAAATAACTATATCCATGTGTTTGTGTCATGCCTTATTGAAGTAGCAGTACGAGTATCCTCAAACTTGAGATACTGGTTGCCTTATGTAGGATTTACTATACTTTGGGTCATACTTACTCAAATTCTAGCGATCAGGATGACACGGGTGATTACGAGTATAGCGATGATCACATGTTGGTAAGTTATGTAGTCAAGATGGGATCCATCGTTCCTAATATAGTAATATAATGGAGATGTACCTTAGGGCCCCTTGATGAAGTGACACACTCATAAACCTCTGATCAGAGTATACGATTGATGGAACAAGTTTCTAATCGATCGAGATACAAAACGACCGAGTGGTGTTCTTCGTGAACAAGTCTAATTTCAAGATAGCTACGGCTATTACATGACCTGACACTTAATCCGATCTCAATAAACTGGATGGTACTTAACCTGATGGAAGGAGTGTATTGTACTGGTTACTACTGTAGAATCGGATCAAGTCACAGGCACGTGGCATTCCAAGTATCAAGGGATCATACGCCTTTGCTAGAAAACCCATTTGATCGTCTAGAGCTATCGAGTTCCATAATGATCTGGAAAACTGAGCCTAAAGGTTCCCAGATGGGAAGCCAAGTTTAGGTTAACCTCTAGTGCCTCTATACTTTGGGATCTTATGAGGTCACATACTTTGGGTTTTTTATCGGACCATGTAAAGAACCTATGAATTGGGTCTGTACCGAAAATACAAGTTGTGAAATCAGTGTGAAGAATTATTAATTATTTTAACCAGATTAATAATTAAAAGGAATTTTGAGAAAATAGGGAAAATGTTACACGAAGCAAGCAAGGGATTTTTCCCGTTGCGAGTGGGCCCAAAACCGAACACGAGTTGTTCAAAGTGGGGCCTGCATGGCTACCCAGTGAGTTAACGAGCTCGTGGGGATAGCCCACACGCTCTATCAGGTCGCAAGCACTGCCGCAAGCCCTAGGGCTTGCCTTGTGGCAACCTGCAAGTACCTATACCTGCGCGGTTGACCCGTTAGACATGGGATGAGTTCATCCCATCCCATTTAGAGTTTTAGGGGGAGTTTATCACTCCCTCTTTTTCCCTATAAATAAGCTTCAAAGCCTCTCATTATTCACATACACACCAAAAAGCTTTGAGCTTGTTTTCTCTCTGATCTCTACTCTCCACTTCTTTTGTTATGCGAGATCCTCCACGAGTTTCTCCAAACAAATTGAAGAGTTATTTTAGAAGGCTTTAAGTTTAAGTGAGCTTTCGAGTTTGGTTTTGGGTTGATTTACGAGTAATCTAGCAGCTGCTGTCAATCGACGAGTTCTATACCTCA
>CATIWQ010373327.1:0-40831 GCA_949673415.1 Euphorbia schlechtendalii
GTATCTTTTTCAAGGCCTTGACAATCTGTTTCAAGACCTTGACTGCTCTTTCAAGGCCTTGACGTTCACAGCTTATTTTTTATTCCGCAATCTGTTTCATCGATCAATCGCGATAAGTTTTCAATACTCTATTCACCCCCCTCTAGAGTATTTCTATCATTCTTTCTACTTTCAAGGCTGAATATATGATTTCAGCAAATGCCACTGTATATTTAAGGCTTGCAACCTTTGCAGATTAAGATATTTGAAACAGGTAATTACCTTAAACTGTTTCAAGTAAAGAATGATGGACACAGTTTATTGTCTAACTAAGTAACCATACAAACTGCAATGATGAAAAATGAACATACCTGAGCTCAAAATTGTATGTACACTTGAAAGTCTGCAGAGAATTTAAGACCTTTCCCATTTTAAAATCACAAGGCCGTATGCTGCTTGATGTAATATTCGAAGACAGGAAGCAATTTCGACATGTCCACCTAGACAAGAACAAAATGCTTCTCAGCTCAGTGACACAAAGCATAAAGATTTCACTGAAACAAAAGTAATATTGACCTAAAGAGCATATTATGAACATGTAATCCGAATCAAAAGCATGAATGCATATGAGCACATAATACCTCCTGGGACTATAAGATATATGAATCAGCAGCCTTTCATCCCATTCAGTCTGCGAGATAGGAGCTGCGTCTGCAACTTCCTTAACTGTCTGAAGAAGCTATCCCAATGAAAAACAATCATCAGCTCATTGGTAACACAATTAAAAATTCCTCTACAAAAAATTTCTAACCAAATGCAGCTAATGCTCGTACTAGAAACGCGAAAAAACTACCTGGCCTAGTGTGACCGTTGAGTTTTTGAACAAGCTATCCCCAACCCATACATAAATGCCAATGACATTCATGCCACCAAGTAACATTCTCGAAACCTAAAAGCCACATTCCACACCAAATCGAAAAGCCATACGGAAAACCAACTAAATAAGTAATAGAGAAGAAGAATTGAATATACTTGGCGAGAATGCTCGGCGACCCAATCTTTATCGATGATCAAAGTGGAAGTATCGGCAGGCTGTAATTTGGATTTGGATCCTTTTTTCTTGTCAGATTTAAGTGATGAGGCGGTGTCAATGAGCGAACAAGCAGGTTCTCCGGCATCGTTGGGAGGAGTAGGGATCAAATCATAGACAAAGCCGCGGTCTAAAGAGGAGCTGAGCTTGCCGATGACAAGACCCACCTGAATTCAAACAATATCGAAAAGAAAATGAAAATGAGAATCCAATTAGAAATGAAGAGTAGGAGAGTGGAGGATACCTGAGAAGTGAGACCGGATTGAGTAAGGCGATCCTCGGCTAGAGTGAGCTGGGTTTCGTCTCCTACCACAGCTTTCACCATTGCTAAGACTGTTGATTGGAGAAGTGAAATTAGATCGAATCTAAGCAACGGATGAGGATTACCAGTCACCCGCAAAATGCAATTCAAAACCAGTCACAGGCCCTTACTTGAGCGAGTCGACAGTCGTGATTGATTATGTGTTTAATGTTTATACGCACCTCCGTAATAATAATAATAATAATAATATTAATAACAACGGCGTTATTTGTTAGAATATAATTGATTTAACAGTATGTTAATTTTTTATCCAATAAAAAATTAACCTGTAACATAAAAAAAGCAAACGGATACAATTTTTTGCAAATTGAGAATAGACTCCGGAGTTCGAAGTCGAAATCCAAAATAATCTCTAATTTTTTGGTGCAATTGCGAAGTTGAGGGTATGCAATTCATCTAATAATAAGAAGAAGAAGAATAAGAGGGTGCATTTGTAATTTGTTGCTTTATCCTTCAAAAACAGCTTTTGGGTTTTAGCTTTCCCAAAATATATCATTCTTTATCAATTTCACTATCACCCTAGATAATCAAATCAGTAATATGTGACTTAGTGCTGAAAATTACACTTCGTTCAATTCAATGCCAAGTTTTGTTTTTCTTGAAAAATCATAAAATTATATCATTTATATTGTGTTTTTTATTCATACTTCGTATTAACTATAATTACTAAGATCCGATTTCTCTTTCGTTATCGGCTGTTAATAATTTATATGATTCGGTGATCAGCAAGTGGAGTCAGTGGTGGTGCCAAGATCCTGAGTACGAGGGGTCAAAATTGTCTAAAATTTTTTTTGGAAGAAGCAAAATTATTCTGAAAGCATTGATCTGATAATAGATAAAAGGATTAGCGGTTGTAATTTTTACCATTTTCCAGCGCCGGGGTTAGGTGACCCTCCAGGACCCCCCGGCGCCGCCCCTGAGTGGAGTAACTCTATCTATCGCCATTAGAAAGTTTAGTAAGATACTCTCTTTGTCAATCATAAATTGCTTCCTTAATTCAAAAATTGTTATTAAAAAAAGCTTCCGAAAAAAGTTGCTAAAAATATAAAAAAAGTAAACTTCTTGTCCTTATGATTTTTCTAACAGCTCAAAACCTCGAAAATTTTCCACAAAAGCTGCATACATACATGCATATATACACACATGAATTAATCTCTTCGAGTATGTGTTTGATAACTTACTCAACAACTAATTTTTCATTTTTATATCAAATAGGAGATCTAAGTGTTTGAAATATTATCAAACAATTAATTTAAATAATTTTGAAGAATTTTTTTCCAGTGACAAAAAAATATCATAAACAGCTACAACCAGAAACGAAAATCTCTAAAGCAGTTGGGTTGCCCATACTTTTCAATGATTTATGTACTATTAGTTAAAAAGTTTATAAATTATTAGATTTTTCAAACTCAATAACTTAAGCAACCTATAACTCTGAAGTCAAAATTGTTTATATGACCTCAATGACTTCTAAACTTAATACAGTTGAACAGATTATATTTTTGCTTGTAATTTATTTTTTTCTACGCTATCGAGTATACTTATAAACTGGTCAAATAGAAGTTTTTTATATTGTAATTCAATCGGTCAAAACTGATTTTTAAAATCGGCAAACTCTGTTCTTCACATGGGAATAGCAACCGCTTGAAGCCAAGCCATGCTTTGAGCCTTTGACTGCCGCTGTAAATGAGTAAGATTGTTTGCAAATTGTTCGTGTTCAACTCAATTTCAATTTGACCCTATCTTATTCTGGCAACTTAGGTTTCTAATAATTAACTTGAAAGCTCTGATGTACATTAATTATTATAATCTAGGGTAAATTATAAATCATGATTCGTGATGTTATTACATGTGGAATTTTGTAATCTAAATTGGACTTTGCAGTTTTAAAGAGGTAACAAACAAATGATTTCTGATATTAAATTATATCATGATAAAATAGAAATGTTATTCAATTTTAAAACAAAATTTATATATTAGTAATTAAAAAATACGATATATATGTTTTTATAAGTAAATATATTTTTTTTATTAAAAGATGATAATACTTTTAAAAAATGTAATCTCTTAAAATTAAGGGGTTTTTATAGGATTACCAGATTAAGGTAAAATTATTTTGGGTCATGCCATGGTGTAATTTTACAAATGTCATGGTGTAATTTTACAAACTTTACATTTTAAGTTTTGATTTTTCATAAAACATGAAATTAAGTTTTGATTTTTCAAAATACTTGAACACGAAAATAATCACCGATTCTAGGTATAAAAGTTATTATACCAGGTTTAATATACATTGTACCTAGTATAATAGTCTATTATATTTTTCGAATATGAAATTTGAAATCAGATATTAAAAGTTTCATTATCTTTAATGATTTGAATATTTCTCTGATATTTTTCGTTATGTTGACTATTATACGAGGTATAATAGTCATTACACCCGGTATAATGGCTATTATACTATTCATATGTGATATCTGAAACTTGATCCTTATACCTTTTTATCTCCAATTATTTGTTATAATATTAGTTTGCATTATACCATGTATAATGACATGATCTGAAAAATTGAATTTTAATGTGACAAATAAAACTTGATACTCATAAAATAATCATATACTATTCAAATGTGAAACTTGAAACTTGATCTTGATACCATTTTTATCTCAAATTATGTGCATATGTTTTTATATTACTCGTTATACAAGTTATAATGGTCATTATACCTGGTATAATGATCTAATATATAGTTTAATAATCATTATACCAGGTTTAATGACATGATGTGAAACTGGATTCTAATGGAAGTCGGAAAAGATATGAAACTAACAAAATATCAATAATCACACACAATCTTCATACATGACAAACTTGAAATCATATGTCCTAATTACATCATAATACACCAAAACAGTAAACATCTTGCATAGAAAAAGCCATGTAAAGATACAGGAAACAAAATCGTACGAACTTAAACTCGTCGGAGGAAAACTAACTCAACGAAAAAGGAATAAAAACTGAAACATATTACGATCCAAAAGAAATACTGAAATTGAATAAATTTGAAAAATACAAATCACGATCTACAAAAATAAAAAAAAAGCAAAGAATAAGCAAGCAAATCACAACCAAAAAGCAGATCAGAAAAAAAATGACAAGAAAAATAGAGAAAACTGAAAAGAGATTATCAAATCGGAAAATCAAATTGAATGAGAAAGCAAACCAGAACACATATAAAACAGACCGGAACAAATCGAAAGAATGAAAAGAGATAACATATTAAATAACTGATGAAGAGATTAGAATGAAAAGAAAAATGCAAAAACGGATTTGGATTTAGATCGAAATTTGATAATGAATTCGGATAGAGATGAAAACGTAACAACAAGTTATGACTTGATGAGATTTCGATTCTGATTTGATGAAGAAGAAGAAGAAGAGAGGGAGAGAGAAAATAGATTTAAAAAAGAAAGAGATGAAAAAGAGGATAAAATTATATTATAAGAAAAAAGGTAAATCTAAAAATTAGGAGAAAGAAAAATTGGTATTGACTTGTATTTCTCATAAATTAATTAAGTGTAGTTTTTTAAATAATATTACTAAAATATGATAATGTCAACTTATTCAAGGTACTTTTTCTAAATTTTGTAACTTTATTTTTCTTGATAAAAATATCTTAATCCTTTTTTTTAAATCACAAACATTGTTTTGAAAATATAAAGTTCACACTCTTTTTTTGAAAACAGTGAAATCGAGTTTTTGAATTTCACCTTTTAATTAATATATACCCCATATATTTTATACATGAATGAACATGTCTTAGTTCAAGTGGTTAGCGGCTTGAATTGTTTAATAGCATTGTGAATGTAGAAAATTCTCATTAGGAGACTCACTCACAAAAATTAAATGCGCGAGCCAGGCCATATGCATATATAATCGTGGGAAAATTTTAATGAACCGAGTAGACAATAAAAAAGAAAAGGTAAAAGGAATAATTGAAAAATGTAAAAATTGAAGATGGTAAATATGGATAATTAATGCAAATGAGCATGAAAATATCTCAATGGTTCTCGTAATAACGGTTTAAGATTCACAAGAAATTTTTATAAATATATTAGGATTTTTACAAAGTATCGGGGATTGAATCAATTTCTCACCTTCAAGACAATAGAGATAATAATTAAATTACACTTTGATTATTGGAGCTGAATATATCACAAGTTAAATGGGTCGACCCAAGTCGAAGTCGATGTATATATTTTCACTTGTTAAAATACATCTATTTGACCAGTCCAAATTATTTTGGCTTAAAAACATTACCCCAACCCCTTTTGTTCCTTTTTTATATTACAGATGGCCCCCCACAGCCGCAACCCATACACGCAATATAAATCCACCATCTTCAACTTCATCGCCATTTTCACTCTTCTTCCTCTTATCCCTAACCCCACAATTCTTCTCAAATTCTGCCGATGGACAACTTGTCTTACCCTTCTTATCCGGAATCCGGCGATTCTTCGCCTCTCACGCGCGAAATCGACGACAATCAGTCATGGGAGGAGTCTCAGGCCACTTACAAAGTGAAAATCATGTGCAGTTATGGTGGCAAAATCCAACCTCGGCCTCATGATAACCAGCTCGCTTATGTCGGTGGCGATACAAAGATTCTCTCCGTTGAACGGAATATCAAATTCTCTGTCATTATGAATAAGCTCATTTCTCTCTGTGGCGATGCTGATATTTGCTTCAAATATCAATTACCTGGTGAAGATCTTGATGCTTTGATTTCTGTCACTGATGATGAAGATCTCGACCACATGATGATTGAGCACGACCGCTTGTTTCGCGCCTCGGTTAAGCCGGCGAGACTCAGGATCTTTCTGTTTCATTTGAATCCCTCTAGTTTTGGATCCGATGATGCTAAGTCGGACCGGCAATGGTATGTTAATGCGTTGAATGCGGTGCCGGTGCAGAATGCAGAAGGTTCTTCGCCGTCGGCAGTGGCGGCCGGTGTACCGGTCGGGAATGCTGATTTTCTTCTTAGATTAGACAAGAGGTTGCCTCAGGTTCCTGTTACGAAATATGTGGATATAACGCCTCCACAGCCTACGGTGCCGGAGATTGTGAAGCACGGGTCTGTTGGATCCGACGGATCGGAAGATCGGATGTACGTCGGCGAGGCAATGGTGAATCAACAGATCCCTGATTTGCAGAGATTGCAAATTGCCGCTGCACATGAGCAAGCTCTAAACAGAAAATTAATTGAGGAGGCAAACAATAGGGCCTATGGACAAGAACACTACCAACAGAAGGTTGAAAGAATTGCTCCACCGCCAGCGCATAATGGAATCCAAATGATGATGCCGGCGTCATACTTGCCGGAAAGACACGTGGGGTCTGGCGGTTATCCTATCTCTGCCCCTTTAAATGAGCAGGCGGTTTATCAACTCCCCACCGCCACCGGCGCGTACCAAACACAAACGATAAGAACAGTGGGCGGACAAATTGGTCTGGGATATTATGAGCCTTACAAAGAGCAGCAAATATACAATCCGGCGCCGGCGCCGGCAGCGCCTGCCTCAATTCCTCAACAGCAGCATCAAAAAGTTGGGGTTTACAATGACGGAATGGGAATGGTGCAGACAAAAGTTGGAGTCCCAGAGCAAGGATATTTGCAGGTTGGTTACGACGCTGCTGGGAGGCAAGTGTACTATACGACGCAGTATCAAGCACCTAATCTAGCAACGGCGCCACCGCCGGTGTATAGCCCAATGAATCAAGAAGGTAGGGTTCAGGTTGTTACGGGTAATTCAATGGCCCCACAAACTACTTCTTCTGGATGATCTTTTTCTTTTTAGTTACAAATTATTGGTTTGACTTTGCAGTTTATACATTAATAAATTATGGGACTTTAATCAAAGTGTTGGTCTGACATCGATTAATGCAAAGAAAAGGATCTTTTGCTTCAAATCATACTGATTAATGATTTGGATTGCATTATTAAACTACTTTTTTAAAGTTAATAAACTAGTGGGAGCGGTTAATTACTCAGGAATGACTTATTTTGAGGACAGAATGCAGACATTGCAGAAGGATGTATATGCATGAAATTAGGGGTATATCGAGGGCTTATATGCTGCGTTTCCAACTGTGTTTTTTGTTGTACAATGTGATTAGTTATGAATCGGATGCATGTGTAGTTAGAGTTAGGAGGTTTGGTCTAAAAACAACTTGTCACGCCATTGACTTTGAACAATTACGTGACTTTCACCACCCTTAAGTTAGTTTTAAAAACTAGATGCCACCCTCAACTTTCAAGAGGATCGGTTATTCTCAACTTGGCAAAAAGGATCAATTATCTCCCTTAACTTGGCCAAAATGTATTAGTTTCCCCCCAATGTCACGTGTCAACTTCTGGTTGGAGAGAGAAAAATCAGTAAAATGACATCTTCGAAAATTCAAACCAACCAGATTCTGACACGTGGCGCGAAGGGGTTAATTGGTGCATTTTTGCTAAGTTAAGGGGGGTAACTGATCATTTTTACCAAGTTAAGGGGGGCAACTGGACCTTTTGAAAGTTGAGGGTGATATCCGATTTTCTGAGTCAAAGTCAATTTTAGAGGGTGTTGATGAATTAGGCCTATTTTTTTTGGGTGTTTATTATTAAAGTGTTGACATATGATCCCCTAATGTTTAAGCAAGGCATACCTTGATCAGTTGGTTGAAAGTTCAATAAAAATGAAAAAATTATAGGCAGGGAAATATTAGAAAAACTGAGCAATTGGGGTAAGTTGGGCACTTGTTAAAACCCATGTGAGGAGGGGCAATGTTTGAGCCGCACTCCGCTGGGTTTCTGAGTTCTGACTGCATTTTGCTTCTTATTTTAAAGCTTTGTGCTCTTTGACAGCTATCCCAGTCGTTTATCTATACAGCGTGTTTTATCTGTGTAATTTCTTAATACTAACTCATTACAACCGTACACGAATACACGATCTAGTGCATGTAGTGCTTGTATCGTGTGTATTAGCGTTAAAATTGATCTTGATATGAAATAGATGAAGCCACTGAAGGCCTACTTGGTTACTTTGGCAAATGAAAGTGAAACAACCCTCTAGCATTTATAGGGGATCATTGTATTTTGGCGAATTCCCCGATTAAACGGTAGCCTCCATCCTTTTTCTGGGTCCAGGTGAATGCAGAACGCAGATGTGTCTCTTATAAATAATTTTATACTGTAACATGAGATGTAGTAGAGAAACAAAAGAATAATATAATGTATGTTGGACAAAGGAAATAAATCAACATAGACAAGGCAAACTTGAGCCAAGTTTTGTTGTGCTAAGAAACATCATTTTCAATATTACATAGTAAAGATCAAACTAGGATGAGGCAAAAATCTATAAAACCATCAAACAATTTTAAGTTATGCTTCTTTATCTATAGTCCATGATTGACAAAACTCAATCTCTTGTCCAGCCAGCCTTATTATTGTTGTAACGCCAAATACATACTTAACCCCTAAACTTAACGTCTTTCACTACTTATCTCCCTTAATTTTGAAAAGTCTCTATCAACCTCCTAAATTTGATAAAAGTGGACTCTCCACTTCTCAGTGTCACGTATCGCATTGTAATTGGCTTGTCATTTTAAAGATGTCAAATTTTTATTTTACTCTCCCCACTAAGGGGCTGATGATTGAACTTTTGCCAAGTTTAGGTTTCTGCTAGAGTCTTTTCAAAGTTGAACGTAACAAGCAGGCTTGGACTTGATAATTTGAGAGTTCTAGACAAAATAATATTATAATTAATAAAAATAGACTTTGAGTAAAAAAAAGTAGTAATAAAAAAATTTAATTTTTTTTAAGGAATTAAGAATGTATCATTAACGAATGACATACCAATTAATAAAAAACTAATTAATGTTTACTCTTACCTTTTAAAAAAAAACTACTAAAAATTTAAATATATAAAATATTTTTGAACCCTTTTCGGCTTGGGGTCCTGGGCGGTCGCACTCTTTACACCCTGCTCAAGGCTGGCCCTGGTGACAAGTGATGAAATGTGTCAAGTTTAGGGGACTACGTATGTATTAAGCCTTATTACAATTGTTGTTAACTACAAACTATCGTTGCTGATAGTGTTTTGTTTTACCATTAGTTAATTATTTCAATAAATTTTTATAATTCTAATCAAACATCAAAAACTGTCATCTGATGCAGAAATGAGTCAAATGACTAAAGGTGGGTTGAAGAAGTATTCACACCACTATATATAAATTTGTGCATGGTTTAAGATAGTAAGCAGCGATTTATTTTGTAGTATAATGATAATGAAGATGAACATCGCTGGAGTAATTGCATTGATAGTCAAGTTGATTGCAATTGTTGTTGTAGATATAGAGGATATGTTGACTTCGTGTTTGCCAAGGTTGGGCATGTTTTTTACTAGATAGCAAAACAATGCAACTGACTAGGGGTGTACAAAAACCGAACCGAACCGAAATAACCGATTGAATCGATGTAATTCGGTTTTTCGGTTCGGTTATTCGGTCTAAATGGTTCGGTGTCGGTCATTGATTGTATAGATTTTCGGTGATTTTGGTCGGTTCGGTTTTTGTTAATAATAAACCGATATAACCGAACCAACTGAATAATGAAAATATTTATGAAAAACTAATTTTTTATAAATTATAATGTCACTTTTTTTACCTAACAATTAAACAATATATAATACCAATAAAATCTACATTGAAACTGTCTCAATCTCCACGTCACTTGCAATACCAATATTAAGTATTATGTAAGGGCATTTAGCAAATTGATCATGCCAAAAATTTTGTTCCTCATTTAGTTGAAATTTACTTATTAATAATGGATGTTGGTTTGTTTTATTATAATTTTACAAGTTCAGTACTTACTAACAAGTCGGAAAATTTTTATTTTTATTTCAATTTATACATTTTTTTTAAAATGTAGAGTAAACTAATGTGCATAACAAAAGATTATAGTAAAAATTAGTGAAGATAAATAATAGGAAAATTAAACAAAACAAAACCGAAATAACCTAACCGATCAACCGAATCTAATACATCGGTTCAGTTCGGTTGCTTTTTTACTTCGGTTCGGTTTCGATTGTATTTTTTTAACTATTCGGTTATCGGTTTATTTGGTTTGGTTCGGTTATTCAACCGAACCAACCGATGAACACCCCTGCAACAGACTATCATTTCCAAACTGACCCTTTGCTATTTGCTAAGTCAATTCCTCCTTTGTGGAAACAGGGTTCTGCTTAACAATTTGAATTATTATAAATTGCATTGAATTCGGTTTAGTTATTATATCAAAATGTGCTTACGAA
Organism: Euphorbia schlechtendalii; assembly: GCA_949673415.1. NCBI lineage: Eukaryota > Viridiplantae > Streptophyta > Magnoliopsida > Malpighiales > Euphorbiaceae > Euphorbia > Euphorbia schlechtendalii. Next base: position 10,748 of record CATIWQ010373327.1, read on the forward strand.
GGATGATTCTGAGTTGAATTTGTTCTCTTGCTTGTTTCATTTTCTGTTTTCATTAATAAAAAAGGTTACAATTTTCTTTCACATTTGTGTTGGATCATGAAAGTTTTGTTATAATTTGAGTGTAGTTTGATATATTTTGTTACTAGACAAGGTTATAAGGGGCATGTCAGCAAGATTAAAACACAATTGAGCTTAAGAAATTTGTAGTTTGAAATCAATCATTTTTAATTATCAAATGAAAGTTAAACTCACTTCTCCTTTCTCTATAGAAAAACTGACATTTGAATTGAACATTTTTTTCTTACTCATTTTCACTTCCTCTTAATCTTTATTTAGTTTCAATCTATACAATTACAGACCAATTCATCAGTCACATAGATGGAGAGGTAGCTCAAAAATCTCTTAACTCTTCTTGGTATTCAAACCAATTTCAATTATTTGTTTTCAATGTGAAATGTTGATCCGAAACTTTTGTGATAATAATATATAATAAACGTATTTGGTATATCATAAAATGATAAAATCAAATACTAATTGCTGATAAGTTGCAGGGCCGTCCCGAGAATTTTCGGGACCCTGAGCGAAAAATGAAATATATGCTCTCGCAATAAATTTTCTCTCTCATTACCAAAGGTTGATATTTTAGAAGATATAAAAAAATATAGTAAGTTTAAAATTTGTTTGGTAAAATGTTTTTAATTATAATATGGTTTTGGAATCTATAACGGTGAAACAATTAAACCAAAATATGAGTTACTTTTTAAAATAAAAATGTATCCATGAAATTTATACAATATGTGATGCTAATTTTTTCATTACAAATTGTAATTAAAGTGAAATAAAAAGTTGAATATTGAAATCACTTACTTATAAAAAATATATATTTAACTTTATATATAACAAAATTAACTATTATCAAATTAAAATAAAAATTAATTTAAATATTATTAACTAATAATAAATTGTCGGAAATTAAGTATTCAAATAAAATTGATTTTAATAATTAACTTGCTAAGCTATTAGTTCATTACCATATTAAAAATTTGAAGAATAAAGAGAAAATGAAAAAAATTGAAAAAAGGGAAAAGAGAACGCGGAAAATGGGGGGAAAATAAGGAAAAAGAGGAACACGGGTATTCGAACCTGGATGATTGTAAAAGGAGAACAATACTATGCTACTAGAATACAATATATTATTCATTCTACTTTCACGTAATGATATATATCTATTTAGTTTTTTATACTCATATTATACAAAATTTACGATTTGAAACCTCTGAAAATTCGTGATCCTGAGCGATCGCTCACCTTACTTCCCCTAATAGCCAGCCTGATAAGTTGTATTGTTTTAAATTGCTTGATAGCACTACATAAAATTCTAATTAAATAAACAAATCATGGCTTAATTGTCAATTATAGAGACGTAAACTTGAGAGTAATGAAAAATGTGAAGGTGTAAACTATAGACAACGTGAAAGCTAATGATTTGTGTGCCATAAATGAACTATAAACGAAAGCGTGACTCCTCCTATCGCACAAGTGTCAACAAAAGACATCTATTTTTCTCAATTTTTATTTGGTCTAAACCAAATTCTATCCATTTTATTTATTAGGCCAACTCTCTCCCATGACCCATCTAATAAAATATATTGCCTATCTCCTCAATTAGTTTTAGTTTTAAAAGGTTGGAAATCTTATTTCAGTTTTTTTTTATCATGTAAAGTTATTTTGAGCTTTGTTTAATTGAATTCAGTTCAATTGAAGAGATTGGAGCTTATTAATGTAGGCATCCTATATTATTTCAGTAACTAGATGTATTTAATACACCCTACCAAAGGAAAAAAATCCACAAGCAATGAAAACAATATAAATTAAAATATAGAAATAAAATTGTAATTCAACTTAACTAGATGTATTTGATAATCACAATTCACATACATACATTTAATATTGATGTTTTGAGAAAATAATGTTACCTAACTCAATTGGTACACTTTTTAAAGTAAAAATCGAAGGTCATGATTCAATATCAACGGTTAATTCAAAATTCTAAATTTATAAAAATAAAACTTAAAATCATATTAAACCAAATAGTGAAACAAAAGTATTATAAACGGGATTTTCAATATATTGTTATCAAAATAAAAATATTCAATATAATGTTTCAACCAAATAATCTGGTGTTAAAATAAAAATACAAAAATAAGAATTGGATGTCTTTGTAATTTGTTATTGAAAGTTGAAAATTTATACGCCCTTTCACAAAGAAAAGAAAGACACGAAGAAAGTAATTTGTGAACAGAAATACTACACTTGTTTTTTTAGCATCTTCTTCTAACCAATGCTAAAATTTAAATAGTATCAGCGAGCTACTTGCTGTAACATTGATAATATTTCTTGTTTGCTCTTTTATTGCTCAGTTATTTATATAATTAAATAAAAGAGATATTACTTATTAAGTTGTCAAGGGCTTTTCAAAAGCTTAATTAGTTATAAGCTGTTTTTCTTAAAAAAACGTAATGATAATTTTTCTTCATCAAAATTTTTGGTGAGAAAAACTAATATCCTAAATAAGAAATCCAATTATCTTATCCCCAACCTTTTAAATATACAGGTTATCAAAACAACAGACAAACAGACTACAAGAAATGAATGCCAGAAGTAATCTCCAAATATTAATAAAAGTTTTAAGCCCTTATTAATCTCCAATAACTGCTTTCAAGCTGTACTTTTACTTTTGTAATATTCTTCTCTATTATAAAAACATTTCAATCCCAACAATTCACATATTGCTTTTCTCAATTCCCATTGAACGAAAAAGCTGCTCTTCTTAGCTGTTGCTTTAGGCCAATAATTTCCTCATATATGAGAAGGAAACTCAATTCTCAAAGTTCGTTGGAGTAGAAGGTGAAGATATGGTGGTCAGGAAAGTAGGCAAATACGAAATTGGAAGAACTATCGGCGAAGGCACTTTCGCCAAGGTCAAATTCGCTCAAAACACCGAGACCGGCGAGAGTGTCGCCATGAAAGTGCTGGATCGCAGCACCATAATCAAACACAAGATGGTCGACCAGGTTTGATTTCCTTTTTTGTACCCATAATTGAACTTTTGGAGTCAATGAAGTCATGTTCATTTCTCTGCGGAAATCTCGAGGGCGTAAAGCTATAATTAGTAGTAATCACTCAAAAATTACGTATCGATTGTAGATTTTTAGTATTTAATTTAGTTTCCGAAGTTGTGTTGTTTCAAGTGAATTGCTGTTTCATCTCAATCTTCACACGAACCTTGAATTGCTCCTAGTTCGGATATGCCTTCGGCGGGAGGATTAATTGATGGCTTCTGATCCTCGAATATTAGTTTTTGCTGCTAAATAAGAGCTTTTCGCCTACAACCTGCTAACTAGAACGGCTGGCTTGGCCATGTTTGGAAACTAATTATGGCGTGTCACAGACTTAACAAGTTTAGAATCAGATCAGCTGAGTAGAATGTTGGAGATAAACACTTTAAATTTATTCGGTTACTTAATTTGCCATTTTTATGTTCCTTAAACTCAAGCGGTTTTACAGTTTCTTCCTGCTAGTATTGATTTCTTACTGTGTATAATCTTTGTTGTAGATCAAGAGGGAGATATCCATTATGAAGATCGTCAGACATCCTTATGTTGTACGATTGCACGAGGCATGTAATTTGTTTTTTTAAATTGTTGTTGGGCATAAGTTTTTCGATACTCTATATAATGTTTGGCCGTTGATTTAGGGCTGTTCTTCATCCTGACTTCTTCTGCTCTGTTTAGGTCTTAGCGAGCCGAACGAAGATTTATATAATATTGGAGTTCATCACAGGAGGTGAATTGTTTGATAAAATAGTAAGTAATTTGACCCATTTCAAATACTTTAATCGGTTGATTTAATAAAATTCCTTAAATTAATGAAGGTTTCTTGTTTATCTTGTACAATTAGGTGCACCATGGACGTCTCAGTGAATCTGAAGCTAGGAGATACTTTCAACAGCTTATTGATGGTGTGGACTATTGCCACAGCAAAGGAGTCTACCACAGAGACTTAAAGGTTGTGTTTGGATTTTGGAAAGCATCTGATAAGTTATTGTTGAGCTTCTGCTCCATTAAAAGTAATGCTTTTCCATTCGTTCTACAGCCTGAAAATCTTTTGCTTGATTCACAAGGAAATTTGAAGATTTCAGATTTTGGTCTCAGTGCATCACCTGAAGAAGTAAGATTAAATAGAAGCTCCCTTTATATATACAAATATGTCATTATAGTTTGGAAATAACAGTTTATTGGTAATGGATGATGCCTATGGAAGGGAGTTAGCCTTCTCCGAACAACATGTGGAACTCCCAACTATGTAGCACCTGAGGTGAGTGTAACAGTGTTTTAAAACCCATAGCTCAGCTATATTTCTATAACTTTTCAATGGTTGCTTTAGGTACTCAGTCACAAGGGTTATGAAGGTGCTGTTGCAGATGTCTGGTCTTGTGGCGTCATCCTTTATGTTTTGATGGCAGGATATCTTCCTTTTGATGAATTAGATCTCACCACGTTATACAGTAAGGCATGAACTTATATCACATATACCCATACACTGTTGGTGCATAAATGACTTTGGCATTTCATATTATAAGCCAACTTGATCGACTGTGAGGGTCATAACAAAAAGAATCACTTGGGAAGTAATATTGTTAAAACAGCGATGATATATACATAATATATACTGTGACTACCAAACATTATTATAATATTCTTTCAGTAGATGCACTATCCATGGGATGATGATTTTATTGATCATGATTATTCTCAGTGCATGAGTCTTAGTTGTCTGAACTTGAGACCACATATCTGTTCCTCAAGCATTGTCTTTTTGCTTCTTAGCTTATTTTAACTGCTGCTTTAAAAATCATTATCTTTTTTACAGTTGGTTTGATATTCATATTTAAATTTTTCTTCTACAGATTGAGAAGGCGGAATTTTCTTGCCCTTCATGGTTCCCAGTGGGAGCAAAATCTCTTATTCATCATATATTGGATCCAAATCCTGTAACTGTGAGTATGCCCCAGGGCATTGATCCTAGGTTCCTTTCAACAGACTATTATAAATGACATAATTTTATTTTAAACTTTATCTGATCAGTGCTTTCATAAAATACATATAGAGATATAGATGATTTCTTAAAAAAATTGTAAAAAAATACCAAAGGAACTTGATTAATTCACTCTAACAAATCAATTGAAATATGAAGTCATTTTCAAGTGGGTGTTGACAAAATGGGCAAATCAGATAGTGTACTTTGCTTTTGGGTTGTTTCTAAAATGCTCCCTCTTTCTATCTCTCCATGCAGCGCATAACCATTGATCAAATAAGGAATGATGAGTGGTTCAAGAAAAATTATACTCCTGCCAGACTTATTGAAGATGAAGATGTAAACTTGGACGATGTGGATGCTGCATTTAATGATCCTGAGGTCCGTTTACTGAATTTTAAGTCATATATTTTGTTCTTTAATTTAATCTAGTGCTTGATTAGTTGATTATACTTTTGGATTGCTTACAGTAACTGCCCATGCTCTAAAGAAGTTGTATGTTGAGACCCAGACAACAATTCAGTTACCTTGTGTTTATTTAAGGAGTCTTAGACCCAAACAAGAGCCCAGATGGCTAATTATCATATATTTCTTTGTTGTGAATGAAAACATTTGGCCTATCATTCGATCATGGTTTCTTAATCAGTTTCTTGTTATCTGGGTTGCATGGTTTGAGACGTGCCATCTCTAGTTGAATGATAATACCCAACAATATGCCTTTGATACATTGTTTTCTACTCTCCTATTAGCATTATTTAAAAGATGATTTACTGCAGGAACTGAAGGTTGATGAACAGTCCAGAAATGAGGATACAGGTCCCCTGATGCTTAATGCATTTGACTTGATAATTTTATCTCAAGGCTTGAACCTTGCGACACTATTTGACCGTGGGAAGGTATGATCTGGAATATCATTCCCTTAACTGTTTTCTCTTGAAAAGCATTTTGTTCATATCTTCCTTCTGAGAAATCTTAGGGCTAGCAAAGGTTTGCAAGTGTTTGATACTTGCTTTAATTTTTTACTCTTAAACAGGACACTGTGAAGCATCAAACACGTTTTATCTCAAAGAAGCCGGCAAATGTTGTATTGTCAAGCATGGAAGTTGTCGCACAGTCAATGGGTTTCAAGACGCATATTCGTAATTTTAAGGTAGAATTTAATTTAACATAACCATTGCCTTTCTGTGCTTCTGCATTGTTCATTGCATGGTTAACATGTCTGTTGGTAATGTAAATTTGCATTTTCATTACTGTAATTCTGTTTTACTTCGAATCACTTACAATTGCATTGAACTTATGTTTACTCTATCTGGAATGCTTATCCATTATGCAGATGAGAGTTGAAGGTCTTTGCGCTAATAAAACAGCTCATTTCTCGGTTATTCTTGAAGTGAGAGTTCTACCACAATTCTCTTCTGGAATTTCAGTTACATTAGCAATAGAATTACCGTTGCTTTAGTCACATCCTATTTTTTCCTTTTTACTAAAGGTGTTTGAAGTTGCTCCTTCGTTTCTTATGGTAGACGCTCAGAATGCATCTGGTGATGTGGCAGATTACCTCGAGGTCAGTCTTTAAGATTTAATGTGTATATGCATTTGTTTCGGTTTAAATTACTAAGAAAATATCCTTTTCCTTTATGTAGTTTTACAAGAACTTCAGTAGCAACCTAGAGGATATAATCTGGAAGCTACCCACTGAATCAAGCAAATCAAGGATCCCCAAGTCAAAGAGCAAAAAGCGTTGACTTCTTGTTTGATATTTCGGCATACAAATACATTACAGGCATATGAGTATCATTCTACAACCCAAAAAAAACGATATAATTGGTTAGAAACTGCAGTTACAGCTTACTTTGATCCATCATAATTACGGTTTAACTCAGCTTGACATGTGCGTACTTTCTGTAAGAAAAGCTTTTTACCTGTAATACACACTTTTTGTAAATCTTAATGCATGAGGTTTGATTGATTATAGGCTTGGGTTTGAGCACCTACTATTTTTGCAATTATCAGGATGTGAAATTGTAACTTTGTAATACATGTTTAATCTAATGGATTGTATGTTGTCAAATCAATTAATTTTTTATAATGCGTTTATTGAAGCTAGGAACCAACAATCCTTCATCTAATGTATTTGGCCTCTCTAATTGGTCAAATTTATCAAATGGGCCACGTGTTTTGTACAAATTAACAAAATATGCTTTTGTTGAAAGAAACATTTTAATTGAATAAGCCATAGTAGTCAAGGGCGCACCCTTGCGCCTCAAACAGAGGCGAGGCGCGCCATCATTAAAGGTGCGGACAAGGCGCGCGCCTTTTCCTGGGCGCAAGGCGTGCACCTTGGTTAGCCTTTACAGATTAGGCGCATTCCGGCGCCGACAACCACTTTCCGGTTAGTTTTTCTTCTCTTTTATGATTGTTTTCTCTCTCTCATCCTTCTCTGCTCTCTGTTTCCTCTTTCTTTCATCTTCTCACTGATTTCTTTTCAATATTTTCAGTCAAAAATAGCCAGGCGGAGGGTGGCGGCCGCCTCCCCTTTTAGCCGGAATTTTAAAACCCCCCTTACAATATTTCCCCATCTTCGTTGCCGGCCTCCCTTGTTCTTCTGCAGAATACTGATTCTAACGATTTACGAACTCAGTTGAAATCCAAGTTAGTTTCCCGATTCTTCAACACAAGAGAAGAAAAGGAAGAGAAAATAATGAGTTTGAAGATACAGAGTACACTTGGGAAGTTTATGAGTTACGGCGGATTGAAGATGAAAACAAGAATGAGAATTTGTTGCAGAGAAAAAAAATGTTGTCTGGCGGCACACACTGGAGAAAAAGAATTGAGTTTTGTTTTGTAGCACTAGGGTTATTTATTTGGGCCATTATTAATAGCTGATAGGGTTATTTATTTGGGCCATTATTAATGGCTGATTTTATAAGTCACATTTACTCTAATTGGGCTTAACTAAAATTAGAGAATGATGTAGAGTTTGAATTTTTTTGTTGAATTTTATCTAATTGGGCTGATTTTAATACCTATAATTTTTTGTCTAATTGGGCTGATTTTAATACCTATAATTTTTTTTGTCTGATTTTAATAGCTATAATTTTTTTTGTTGAATTTTATACACTGCGCCTTTTTAGCGCCTTTTTTGCGCTTTTTTTGCGCCTTGTGCCTAGTCTAAAGGCTCGGGTTTGCGCCTTGAGTGCGCCTCGACGCCTTGACTACTATGCCATGAATCTTACAATTCATGAACGATTCAGTAATTAGTTGGCCAAATATTCATTCGGTCCGTTTGTGGACTATAAAAATACTGAATATAGTAGAAACATACACTTTCGAAGATGATATTAAAGATTTGGCTCAATATAGCGAAAGTTGATTGTCCCACTTATTAGTCGTGTATGGTTGTAAGTGAGTTGCATTTTTGTGTTGCTTTAAAACTGATTTCTATTTTAGGGAAAATAGAAAACGGGTCTCTTTGTTTTTTAATAGAAAAAATAATCAAATAACAATTAATGTTCAACAATAACCTTCTTACATTCTAGATCATTACTAACGCTAATCCTAAATATAATAATCAAAACTAAAATAAATATATTAATATCTACACTTTTATTAGAAATTTATATGCATTAGATTTGGATTTTAAGTAATTTATGGTTCACATGGTTTTTAATATTAAAATTGCATTTCTAGACTGTAATTTAACAATATCTTTAAGTTGAACATTTTTAATGTTTTGTTTTTTTAAAGTTATGAATTTGAATCGGATCTTACTATTCATGATTCACAGTATTTGGATTCTGATTCTCAATACGAATCTTGTTTTTACAGCAATGCTTATAATAATTTGTTGTTTTGACATTCTCCAATTAATCCTCTCCGCTTGTAAATGTCGTTTGACTCCTTTATCCTATATTTTCTGATTCTACCCATGGCACGCGGATGCCTTTCCTGCAGCCCTTTTTTTAAGATAATTGTCATTTCTTGAATCAGTTTTGCCAGTAAATCTTCTGCAAATGACTTTTCTATTACTGCCCTTCTAAATTTGTTTTATATGCTTTGAATTTTGATAAAAACAAATCAATATTTATGTAAGAATTATACGTTCCCAATCTTCATTCCCTAATTAACCATAAAATATGTATATTTGAAATCCACTTAATGTTTCAATAGTCATGCCTTGGGTACTTTCAGTGCTTTAAACAACACTCTGTTGAGCACATACTTTCAGTGCTTTAAACGGGGCATTTTGTTGTCTTTTTTGGTCCCCATCATCTTGCAATTTATTTATAACCCAAGAAGCCTAACATATACGAATTTTTCTGTTACATTCAAGTCATGAAGTGATCGTCTCTGCCATCATTTTTGTTTGTTCTTGGATGCATGCATTGGATTATGTTGCATTCTACCGTGGGTTTATTTGCAATTGTCTGTTATTTTGTTCTTCCATGCTCTCACTGCCATAGATTGGTTAGCCTTGCTTTTCTTTTTTAAATTGGACTTTTCCATATGCGTGTATATTTGGTCATTTGGTGTCTCTAGTTTTAAATGATTTGAAAATTTTTGCTTGTGTATATCCTCTTGTATGGCTCCTTGGGTAAGAATTGTTCGAATTGTGTAGAACCATTGTTGTGAGAACCATGAGAAAAAATTGCACTTATTTTGTTAAGCTGGTTTATGATACATGAAGCAGTTACCATGCATTGCTTAAGGTCAAAAGATAATTTGGGTTTTTGACCGTGTAATTTGTGCAACTCTGGACACTCGTGGTTTGATTGATATCCTTAATACACCCTTGTTGATACTTACTCGTAACCCAAAAGCATATTTAGCTTGTTAACTTCACTGCAGTGCAGTCTGTTAGAAAAAAAATGTTATGTTAATTTGCAAGAGCTTTTTTATGGTGCTGGGAATTTTATTTTTGAGACCGGGGATTTGCAATGGCATTGAGTGTTCTTTGTTTATTTTACTCGAATTGTAAGCTTTGTGATGATGAGTAATATGTAAGCATGAAGTTCGTAACTTGTGGAGATGTGTACAATCTGGATTTATCCTGCAAAATTTTTAAGCAAAAAATCTTAAAATTTTTCTATGGTGAAATATCTTGTCTTCGTTTCAAGCTGGGTATTTAGATGTGAAATATTATTCACAAAGCCATGTTGGGAGGATTTTTCGACTAATAAAATATTTGTTCAACGAGAGCCTCATATGGTGGAGAGTTTGCTGGAATGTTTGTTATATGAGCAGCATTTTAGTGCAGCATTTTTGTACAAGTCCTGGAAACAGCCTCTTCACGGGGTAAGACCACTTATAGCGCCCCCCAGACTTCATATGTGGGAGCTTTAGTGTATTGGATCCTCCTCTTCTATAACTTTTGTGTATAATGCTGTATAATAATATACTAATATTCCACTTATGGCTGGAAAGAAATTTAAAATTTAACGAGCTTAACGAAATGTTGGGTGTTCATCAAACATTAATTTTTGATCTATTATCCATTTTTCCTGAAATATGAGTAGGTTATTGGGAACTTCAAAATGTTAGAAACTTATGCAAGGAAGACAGGTATGGTATGACTTTGAAGGGATTGAACTTTCGCATCATTTTGGTGGTAAAGATGGAAAAGGGGATTAAAAATTGAATGTTTTATAAGAGAAATTTGTGAAATTCAACTTCTTGATTTAAATCTACGCCTTTAAGTGTTCAATTGCCCTCTGAATTTCAAAAATTAAATTCAGGGAAACCGGCTGAAATTTTAGATTAAAGTTTGAAATTGGTTAGTGCTTATGACTTTTGGGGCGCAGGCATAAAAAAACATGCTTACGGTAAATGATAGGAAACTTCTTTAATTTCTTTCTATAATTATTTGTAAACATAAGCTTACTAGGAGAATTGAATTCGATTTTATTTTATTAAATACGTAAAGCGAAATGTTCAACTAATAACTTCTAGAATACCATCTCAATTAAAATGTTACAATTTATATTTTTAATTAACAATGGCGCTAAAATGAATCTATCAAATGGTTTCATAAACACTATTAGACTTAGAATTGTTTTAAAGCATTAAAATTCTTTTTTGAAAGCCATTTTTTCTGGTGAAAAGCAATATCTTTAGTAAGCCCTTTTTAAAGTAAACAAATGGTGAATGCGTTTAATATTAATTATTTGATTATAAATTTGATTTTGGAAGCAGAAGCAGTATCACAAATGGATTAAGGTCTAATTTCTTCTATATGTGTCTCGGAGTCTTATCTGTTATTGAACGACTTTTGAAAATGATAATCACAACATTTTCAAGAAAAAATATTTGCAAGGGTAACAAATGTCGACAAAAAAATCGGGATAGGGAGAATTGGGTTGTTTGGAAATAGACATAATGGCTAAACCGCGTTGTTTAAAAAATCAAAGCACGTTTTTTGGTTTTGAGAAGTCCGAAGGTTCCCGTTAGAAAAAGTCTTGCCCACTAAGAAAACTTAATCACAAACGCACAAATTTTTCTCATAAATCCCCTGAACAGGCTTCTGCTTGTTTGTTCTGTACACTTTTCCCTGCTCTTTGGAATTTTGAAACTAAGAACATAAGAAATGGGAAAGCGTATACATATGAATAAGCTTATGGATCGTTTCATTCTAGGAAGAAGTGTTAAATCCAGCAAGTTAAAGCCACTTATTAATCTTGCTACTTCTCGCCTTTCTGTCTTAATGAATCAACGCCTTAACCAGTGCAATCTTGCTCGTTCCGACGTTCTTCAGCTTCTTCAACTCGGTCACCATGATCGCGCTCTTCTTCGTGTATTTACAAAAAACTTCCTAATTATGTTACTCAATATGACTAGTTGATAGGTTAAGTCTGTATAATTAGGAGTCTCTTAACATATTTGTTTTGACAGGTTGAGAATGTGATCAAAGAGCAGAATAAGTTGGACGTGTATATGATGATTGAAGGATATTGTAATCTTCTAGTTGAAAGACTCCACCTCATCGAGGAGGACAGGTACTTCACGCGTATAATTTTTCGATTATTCTTAATAAAGAGTAGAGTATTAACGAATGCTGGTTTTGGCAATATGCTTGATTATCTGGCTTTGCAGAATATGTCCTGACGAACTTAAAGAGGCAATATCAGGTTTGCTTTATGCATCTTCCAGATGTGGGGATTTTCCCGAGCTTCAGGAAATTCGCAGTGCCTTGACAGCTCACTACGGGAAGGAATTTGCTGCTCGTGCTATTGAATTACGCAGCAATTGTGGAGTTAGTCCTACGGTATGTTTTCGAGTTCCAACCTAAAAGTCTCTTATGATTATTAAGGCTAAATGCATCAACAGCTCCCTCAACTTTTTATGTTTCACCTATCGTCCCATGATCTTTGAAAAAGTTCCCCGTAGCTCCCTTACCTCGGCAAAAGTGCATTACTTTGCTCCATGATGCCACGTGTCAATTTCTAGTTTATTTTTTTTATTTCCCTTTCCAATTAGAAACGGACACGTGGCATCCGGAGCAAACGGGTGCACTTTGCCAAGTTGAGGGAGCTACGAGGGGCAATAGGCAAAACATGACTAGTTGAGGTAGGTAGTTATGCATTTGGCCTTCATTAAACGTAGATGATGAGAAATGGAAATATCGTCATGGCTTCTGATCTTGCAGCTGATACAAAAGCTATCAACCAGGCATCCAGACAAGGAAATCAAACTGAGGCTGCTAAAAGAAATTGCATCAGAGAATGACATTGTTCTGCGACTCGAAGAAGCCTCGCTGAAAACTGAGGTATGGCAGGTTCTATCTAAATATACAAAACTCAGCAATACCGATTGTAATAATTATTTGATAAATGCGAGAATAATGCAGGAAAAACCGCATTCAGACACATCAATTAACTCCAGTGGCCCTAGCTTGAATAGCAACTTTCACATTCCAACAGAAGAGATGGAACAAGATGTTCTTACTGATTCGATGAAGACAAAGAAAAAGTATAAAGACGTAGCTGATGCGGCTCAAGCCGCTTTTGAGTCAGCAGCCTACGCAGCAGAAGCTGCCAGGGCAGCTGTTGAACTCTCTCGATATGAGCCCCACGATCCAGACAATCAGGACGGTCCTCATAATCAAGGAAGAAAATCATCCGAAATGGATGTTCCAATGAAACTTGAATCCAATCCAGTTCCCACAGATGAGGAATTTGAAAATACAGAATTGAAGGTTAAAGAGAAGAGTTCAGCATCGTCTACCACTTCCGATTCAGATATCATAGTAGATGATCTAAGGGTGTATTCAATGTCGCTAGACCCAGATCAGTTGGCCAAACAGCTGGAGAAAGACGTAGTTTTCTATGATAGTGATGGTGTACGAGATGCCCAGGAAACTACAGAAGCACTTAGTTCACAAGGTTCAGAGCATCTAAAGAATGAGAAGGGGCGCATTTCTGTCAGGACCAGAGGGGTCCGCAAATTCTGAGGAACTCGAGTGAGTTGAAGTCCTAAGTTAGTTTGAGATTTTCTGATTGAATATTCATATTTTTTTATAATTTATCTTTCGATGTAGATTTTGTCCTACAAGATGAATACTTCTATTGTTGTTTAAAAATTTGTGTATCACTGTTCGAGGATCCCTAGAGAATAAAAATATGTACAAACAACCCTAGAGACTCATTTTTTAAACGGTTATGTGATTTATTATAACATAGAGAAAGAAGCAGCACATTTACTTGCAAAGGTGTGGCTAACTCCCAATCTAGTCAATTGGTCTCAAACTATCATTGTAGTTTTTCCTTTTGTCCAAAAGAAAAGAGTTAAAAAATTGCAGGTTATTAAGAAGTTGAAGAACAGATGAGGTGTGTGCTGGATGCCCATATCTTAAATGGTTAACAAATGTAAAATGAGATAAATCAGTCACAACAGGTCCGAAAAAAAATAGTTTGCTAGTTTACCAAATAGCGAGCACATAACAATGTTAAAGTTGCTGGTGAACTATACTACACCATTAGTTATACAGAGGCTATTGGAAACTGAAAGAACGGTTTGACAGGGAAATTTGCAGAGAGTACACCTAAATAGTGCAAGTAAGGCAGCTATAATAAAATAGAACGACCTATTTCTATAAAGGTTGCAGACTATACAAATAGAGAGATATTCCAACAACTTGTAGGCCTAATTATTAGATGGAGCATGTAACTTATGTCTTTTCATAAAAAGTCACTGACCTCGGGCTCTTTTCTTACCATTTTGTAGCAGGTCACCAAATGATTGCAAACTCACACCAACATCTTCATCATATTCAATCCCAAGTTCCTCCTGCATAAAAGAAAATAGCTATTAAGTGCAAGCCCAGATCCAAATGCGTAAAAAAAATAAAAAACAAATATAACCTTAAATTCCTTTAGATTCTTAGGTGAGTTCTCTGTGATAGCATCCCACAGATCCTTAAACATCCTTTTTCTCCTTCTCCACTGACTTAGATTATCTGAGTACATTTTCTCAATGACTTTCCGCTCTTCTGGTCTCACCAGGGTAACTCCTTCTCGCAGTTTGACTAATTTAACTTCCATTTCCTTCACCTGATGAAATTTACAGCAATCCTTAGCTTTTGTCCACTCTTCTCATCAGAAACACTCAATTTTCTATCTTTGTTATAAAATTTAGTTGTCAGAGATGCAGGCAGGGAGACTATAAGCAGTACAAAAATAGGATTAGCTTTCAGGTGTGCACTCCAATACAAACATATTGCAAGAGCACCACCTAATGTGAAATCACATTGCATGCAAGTCTGCAGAAAAGTAGCACCAAACTTTATGAAAAGTTGAATATGGACATAAACCAGCGATTTACCTCCTTTCTAAGCTTTGTATCTTTTTCATGTATCTGCTCCAAGGTCAAATTTGATTGCAAGGTTTTAATTTCTGCAACAACAAGGACATACTTCAGGTCAGAAGACTAGCTACTGCATATATAACTCAATAACTAATATTCATGAAAAAATATCCACTGTATATATTATAAAAACTTAAAGTATCAGCAATGGTTCAGGCTGAAAACCTCAACAAAGAAACAAAGCACTATATTTCAGTTTCTCAGCTTAGAATGTACAGTCATGCCACTTTTGTGGAACAAACATCAATTATAAAATGAAACTAAGAAAGTACCTCCCTCGACCTCGTTAACAGCTTTCTTCTGTTCTTCCAGCTGTTTTTGCAGTTCAGCATTCTTTTCTTTCATGCAATTAAGCTCTTCACTGTTTGGGATATCAAACTGGTCTTGTCGAGCAAGATATATTTTTTGCTTACCATATTCCTTGAATGAGATCTTACCACCATCTGAGAGAGTGTCTAGTGCTTTTTGTATGGCTGCCTTTTTAAGATTGAACTTTTGCAAGGCATCAGCAACATTTTGAGAATTTAGTGGCCTATTTTGCTAAAATAAGAGAAATAAGCACAAACTTAGTGATAGCAGAGTTCAAAAGGTATCCATGAGACAAACTTTCCCCTTAATGAATATGAAGATGAATTGCAAATCCAATATGCAAATATTCGCTAAAGAAAAAGAAGCATAACAATGTAATAAAAGTAATACGTGTATGCTTTCCCATTTTTTCATGTATCATGCTGGAATTTAGCATGGAAACTAAACTATATAATCGGCTCTCAATCAGTGAGAAGAAACCTACAGAAACTATAAACATGGACTCCTCTGACTAACCAAATAGAACAAGAGAACAGATAATAGATCACAATAACTTGATCCCCTAGAATCAATCAGTACAGAAAGCTTAAGTTACCTCGTTCACGTAGTTCAGCACAATCGCTGCAAAAATCAAAGGGAAGAGAGTTTAATAAATAGCAGTTTTACAATCGTATTGAGCAGATGATTGATAACAAGCAATTGCACTTCGAATCGAAATTAACATGAAAAAATCGGATAGGAAGGAAGATTCACGAAACAAGTAGCTAATCAAATGGTTATTCAGAAGAGAGAAACAGAAATACATTGAAAAGCTGAACTGAATTACCTTCGGCGCTATCAGATTTGGGGGCCATTTTCCGGGACAAGCGCGGGAAAATGCTCTAAAATCTGAAGAGTGTAGAAGTTATGGCGCAATAGAAGAACCAAAATCAAATTGCGAAAGGGTTTATTTGAATTTGATTCTTTTTTCAAATTAAAAATGGCAGGAAAAAGATGACGTAATAAATCTTTTGGATTATCTATACCGAAACGACGACGTCTTATGTATTACCTTGTTGTTCAAAACATAGCCAATTGCCAATTAGCTGGTGAAACTGAAAACCAATGGCAGCTTCTCAGCTTCTTCTCTGCAACAATGGCTACTCAGCGACCAAACGATATTATACGAAACCGTTAACATCTCACAATCATCAATTTTACGAAGGGAAAGAAACAACGATCTCTTACTCCAAGTCACTACTTATACCTGAACGGCTTAACGCAAGGAATGGCACAGTTTGCCACGGTGCTCGCCGGAAACCTACCTTATCCGATGCCGCCGTTTCCTCTGAAGAAGGAATGGATGATACTGTGAGGAAAGTGCTTCAAGTAATGCTATGGGCTTGTGAAGGAGTTTACATTCTGTGGCTCTTTTTGCTTCCTTATGCTCCAGTGAGTATTCATTTCTTTGTATGATCTAACATTTTATCTTTAAAGTGGAAGCCATATGAGAATTTACCTCATTGAAATCGAAATTATCACCTATTCCATTAGATTTCTTGTTCTATTAACTCTCCGATGGAATTATATACGTGCTAACAGGGTGATCCAGTGTGGGCTATCAGCAAGGAGACTGTAGATTCTCTCATAGGCCTTTCCTTGAATTTCTTCTTCATCTTGCCATTGATGAATTCCGGTATGTGTTTTTTACTTGTAATTTAGCTCTCGCTTATAGTTATATCTTGTGAGCCTAATGACTTGTAGCATAACATTAGCATGCTATTATCTTCACTCTTATTCAAATCAACCATTTTACCATTCAAATTAGTCAAATCATGTTTTGTCATCGTCTTTCCCAACCTACTCATTTGTAAACACCTAATCAATACTAACATTTCACTTATGGCTCTGCACTTATTAGTTTTTGGCTTTATGCACATGTCAAAAACCAGAGCTTTTGAACTTTTGGTCAATGATTAATCTTGTGATAGTCAGCTTGAAAACGACTGGGAGAACATAGTACTGACTAAACCCATGACTGTATAATTTCTTCATGGAAATGCTTCCTCGGTTCATAGTTGTATTGGTTATCTATTAGCTGTAACTTGCAGCAACTCGACATAGCAATCACCTTTAAATAACTAAGTTCTAGGCAAAATTTGGCAACTGTTTTAAAGTTAGTTTTCTAATATTTGTAGAGAAAAGGATTGTAATCTTGATAATGTTGCAATGAACTTTATGGCAGAGTAGTTGGCATACATCTTCTTGAGGCCCCAATACTTCACCCGGTAAGAAGTACTGAATGAATTTGGTTGGCTATCTATATTTTGATCTAAACATTTCTAACAATCACTGTGATATCTTTCCCCAGGCTTCAGAAGGGTTATTTAACTTTGTCATTGGATGGACCTTTATGTTTGCCCCATTGCTGTTCACAGATCGTAAGAGGGATAGATTCAAAGGGTCATTAGACATCTTATGGGGCCTGCAAATGTTTCTTACAAACAGTATGCTTCCTTGAAGACTCTTGTTTTCAGTTTCTAAAATTGCTTATAGATTCTTGGATAATACATCAATCACCCTATGAACTTGTTTAAAATGATGACTTGTCACCCTGAACTTTCAAATGTGTCAGATATCCCCCGAACTTGTTTAAACTGCACTAGTTTGCCCGCTCATTGTCACGTGTCAGTTTCTGGTTGAAGAGAGAAAAATCAGAAAAACGGCATCTCTGAAAAGTCAAATCAACTAGAAACTGACATGTAAATATGAGGGGGCAAATCAGTGCATTTTAAAGAAATTCGGAGGTATATGACACAATTGAAAGTTCAGGGGCAAGTTGTAGATTCTTTGATAAATTAAATTTTTACAATATTACTTCTTATTATATGTTGATTAGTAATCATAGAAAAGGTGGTTTCTTATACCAAATTCACCTTTTGTTCTGCTGTTAAGGAATTTTGTTGGATTCTGCTGGGAGTTTTTGCTAACCAAAGTCTCATTCTTCACATTTTTACCAGCATTCTTGATTCCATACATGGCAATCCGGCTAAACGATGCTGATTCGGAGTCCAGTCCACAAAAGAGGTCTCAACTAGGCACAGTGATGACAAATGGCGCACCAATTGTGGGATTGATCGGTGGGATTGCTTGTCTGGTCTCTTTAGTTTGGGCTCTCTATGGCAGAATGGATGGTAATTTTGGCAGCATTGCAGATAGATGGGAGTTCTTAGTCAGTTATCTTGGATCAGAGAGGCTAGCTTATGCCTTCATTTGGGATATTGCCTTTTATACAGTTTTTCAGCCATGGTTAATAGGTGACAATTTACAAAACATTCAAAAAACCAAGGTTGACTTGGTAAACTACCTAAGATTTGTTCCAGTAGTGGGTTTGATTGCCTATCTGTTCTGTTTGAATCTTGAAGAGGAGCAATAGCAATGCCTATTTCCGTAAATGTACTATGTTAACATTTTTCTCTTGAAAACAATTCTCTGTAAAAATCAAGACATGTGCATTATATTTAGTGGACTCCATTGATGACTGATTGCTTAACTCTTTGGTTGTTAATTCGAGATTGCATTTTTTTTTCTTACTATTACTCTCTCCATTCCAAAAAATTTAACGGACAGTTCAGGTGATAAATTTCTTTCCATTTTTAAGGAAATGAGATTTATCTATTAATAAATTAATGTTTGAGATAAATATTTTAAATTAATTTAATAATTTTAATCTCTAATTAATCATTTTTAATTCTAAAGACAAGTGTTAAATTTATTGGGAGGGAGGGAGGAATTGTGCAATCATACAAAGGCATTAGTAAAAAAATATAGAAACCGAAATGTAGAATACATAAGTATTTATTTAAGTGGTAAGATTGCCACCACTTTGCTGCCACAAATTGATGATATCAGTAGCCTGATTTAGAAGGATAATCATCTTCTTCTGGGAAATCCAAGGTTTACTTTCAATAGCAGTCTTAAGCTCTTCCCAAGCATCTTTTCTAGGCCAAAAATAGTACGGACTCAAAGGAACAGAGCCATGTCCAGGAATCACCTGATCAAGTCCCAATCCAATGTTCTTCTCCATCCATATAAACTTCAATACCAGCCTCGGCTTCTCCATTTGCTTCACATAAACCTCCACTTTCTGCAAAATCAACACATTTAAACACTATAAAATCTGAAGAAGAAGACGAGACTCAGACCTTTGTTTCTTCCTCTGAAATGAATTCTTCTACGGTAGGCGTATCAGCTGTGAGAGCTTCCGGAGATGGAAAATGAGCCCGTCTTTGATTGGTTGAGATAGGTCTGGAAATTTGGGGAAAATTAAGTTTCGGAATGGGATAAAGGAAAATGCCGGTTCTGGATGACTTGAATTTGGGAATGTGATTTGGTGAGCGGTCGAGGAAAGAATTCATACCGGATTGAATGGCCATAGGCATCATCGTGGTTGAGTATAAATTGAGAATTACTGCAATGGCCGACGAAGAAGAAGATAAGGAAGATGATGGTGTTTATGGGCCCATAAAATTCTGAAACTAATTGGCCTTGTTCTTCCTAACTAATGTCCAACCCAAATGTAAATGTTAACTTATAGGATGACTTTAATTGGTATTTTATTTGGTGTAAAAATAAGCATTTCATTGAATTTATTGTGTTTTTTCATATATTTATTAGTTAGAGTCAAGCTTGAATCTTCTTCCAAGTAATCAACCTATATTGTTGACTAAGGATTACTATATTTTGTGTTATCACTTTACATTTACAATCAACTCGTTCAAAATTAACACATGTCATGATATAATTTGAAATACTAAACACGAATCAAGATACAATTAGGAGTCTTTCCGGAATATTGAAAACCAAGTCTCTAAACGTGGATTTCGAACCCTCTATACATATATGTCATGTATATTGATCAGTGGAGAATCCAGAATTTTTTTACCGTGGTGTCCATATATATTGAAGAATAAAATCTTAAAATGATTTCTTAAACACTACATTTATCAATGTCAATTAGTAATTTTTATTTGATAGTTATTCAATCCATAACATATATATGTAAATTCATTAAGATGTTACTATAATTTTTTTCATACATTATATTTTTTTCCAAAATTTATAGATAAATTAAATATTTATTAACATCGAATTAATAATTTTAATTGGGTCCATAATTTTTTTATTTATATTTTTATACTAATTTTTAAAAAATTGTGGGGTCCAAGGACCCCACTAGTGGATCACTGATATTGAGTGTCAAAATTATATGTATAAGATAAATGATGGAAATCGTGTCAATGTTTGATTCAATGTAGATTTACAATGGTGATTGGAAAATACAAAGGCTGATATTATTTTTTGATTAGATAATGTAAATATATTTTGTGTTAGCAATATGTTTATGAAGTTTCAGTTATAGTAACGAAGAGTGGAAGATAAACTTACTACTTGCTACAATAATTGGCAATAGTACGAAAATATGAAATAGCGAATTCATATATATAACAGCAGTAGAATAACATCATATATTGTAATTACTTGTTAGGTTACTAAAATTATTAATAGCTACATAAACCTAAACCTTTTGTGCAAGCTGCACATGATCTTCTTCAGTGTTGATTTCCTTAGGCTGGACATGGATTGGCTTAAAAGTATACATCTTTGCACACACCAAGTAATAAACCAGATTAACCGCTTGTAACAGCGTAATTAACCAGTAAAAGTACTCCAATTTCCCCTTGTTTAAATTATCATCAGGAAGCCAATTCGTCCCATCGTCCCCGCCGCTAAACTTATGCACCAGCGTCACCAAAAGTGTACTCATATAATTCCCGACGGAAATCGCCGTCCAAAACAGTGCCATCGCCGAGCTCCGCATACTCTCCGGCGCCTGATCATAGAAAAACTCCAGATGGCCAATCGACATAAACGCCTCCGCAATTCCGTGCAGAGAATACTGCGGCACAAGCCAGAATACTGAGATCGGAATCGTATCGTGAGAGTTCAGTAGTCCGTGATCGGCGGCAGCGGCTTTTCGCTTGATTTCGACGAATCCCGCGACTAGAGTGGCGAAAATTGAAATGACGAAGCCGATTCCCATTCTGTGAAGGAAACTTATGCCTCTATCGAGGCCGGTGAATTTGCTGGCGACGGGGACAAAGAGGCGATCGTAGAGGACGATTGTGGACAGCATTGAAGTCATGGTGAAGACGGACATTGAGCCGGCGGGGATTTGGAAGGATTTTGTGAGGTGTCTGTCCATTGACTTTGCTTGTTGGAGTGAAAATGTGCTTTGTTGGGCATAGGCTGTGATTAGGAGGATTCCGGCTGCCCAAATTGGCCCCATTCTGATGATTGATTTGAGTTCTTCGACTCTGTGTACTGTGTTTAATCGCCATAGATTTGGAGCTTCTTTTGCTTTTATGTTGTCGTCTTCCGTCGCTATTGCAGCTTTGTCAAGAAACCTGAGGTTTCAAGTTTACATTATAGTTAAAATCTCAAATCATATAACGTGATACAATAACACGGGGAAAAGCCGGATCTATCATATTTTTTGCATTCATCGATATACGCATGAATTGAAAATTTTCATAGGATGTCCGGTACTATGCACCGGGTTACTCATCTAACGGATAGGATATAAAGTTGGATAATTAATTAGCTTTTAAAGTTAATTAATTATTCCAACTTTGTTGTTGGATGAGTCCGGTGCAAAATATCAAACTCACCGTATAAATTCCTCTCAATTAGCAAGAATGCACCTATATACCGCCCTCCCCTCCTTCAATATCACTTATCAACTTCTAGTTAGAGGAAGAAAAATCAGAATAATGATATTTTTAAAAAATCAAATTAACCAGATTCTGCATGTGAAGTTGAAGAGATAAAGTAGTTCACTTTTATCAAGTTGAAGAGTTGAAGGGGGTATCTAATTCTTTTACAAATTGAGGTGACATCAAACTTTTATTACCAGGGGATTTAGATTTTATTTTATGTAAAAGCTATAAGTTGGTTATGACTAATATAGTAATGTTTGAAAACTTTATCAACCAGGTTCGAGTTGGGGCCAAATAAGAAGACGAGACTAGGTGTGGATCGTCCTGTAACTAAGTACCAAAGCATGTATATAGATGTAGTTGAAATGAAAGAGAAATCATTATACATATGCATCTAGATAAAGCTTAATTTCCTTTCTATATTATTACGCAAAACCTTTTCTTTTTATTTTCTCTTATCTTTAGATGCAAGTAATAGAAGCTATGAAGATGCCACAAATGGGTGAGATGTGGTATTGCTGACTTACATTTGTTGTTTTGTTAAAGAGAGACAAATGATTAAATCATCAATGAACTTTTTGGAACCAATAATTTATAATCCCTTTAATTTTAATACACACATGTTAGCGAAGTGGTCCTATCCAACTTGATTGCTTATCTTTAGACATGTAAATCTTTTCGAATATGGTATAGTTTGTTGTTCATTTGATCATTTGATTATACATGTTATTCATTTGATTCTTGTGCTATATAAATTGTTATCTCTATTTATCCTAGTGTTATATCATTGATACTTATTTAATATTTGTGGTATGTAATTATTTAACTTTTTAGACCCTATATGATAAAAAAATATTTTAGTAAAATATTACATGTACTAAAATGGTAAAAATTGAATAGCACAGAACCTAATTGGATAACATGTATATGAATGATCAAACGAGGCCTTCAAAAAATATTCATGCCCTTTGTCTTTATCCCATTCTAAAGAAATTAGACCCAACTTGGAACCTATGCTTATCATATAAGGCAAAACCTGTTTTTAGCTAGCATCATATAATTGTACTATATACCCACAGTTTCAACATTGGATTCTTTCATTTCTTTCCTTTTGTTTTAATTTTGCATTTTAATTTCTTTCAACTATTTACTCATTTAGTTCTTAATAAAAATTTGGATAGATAAAGGTAAAAAAAATTGAGAGAATATTAAGTATTTTGTATCCATTATTTTCTAGTACAACCTAATTTAAGTCACACAATTTTCAATCGCTCCCACAAAACAGTCGATTTGAACTAAACACATGTTTACCAGTTGAGTTAACTCCTTAAAATTATGTACATAAGGAAAGTCTAATAATCACTACATTTTCAGAAGTAATCGAAGGTTAATATTTTCTTAATTATTTGAATTACAGAAAATGCAATGTGAAGTTAAGATGTTAAATAGAACTAAAATTGGAAAATTAAATCAAAATTCATGAAAACAAATCCATTTATTTTTTTATGAAAAGAGAATAGAGTGAAGAAATTACTTCATTTGCTTAGTGTGAAGAAGCTGTCCACCAAGAGAAATGGGTGCATCAAGCTCTTCATTTCGGTACAACTGCCAAGGATCCGAAACCATAGCTATCTTCCTCTTCCTAAATGCAGCCACAGACACTTGAATCAGCCGGGTAAACGGACTACCCGCCGGGTCCAAGTTCCGGTACCTTGGATATCCAATAATGAAGGCAATTATTGAAAGAAACATAGCAATAGTTGGTATGCCAAGCCCCACGCCCCATCCAACGTTGTCTTGTATGTAAACAAGAACTGTCACAGCCACTAGAATGGACACCCCCATCACAAAATAGTACCAGTTGAAGTATTTCCACGTCTTTGTTGTTTGTTTCGGGTCGTTTTCGTCGAATTGATCCGCCCCGAATGCCACCACACAGGGTCGGATCCCGCCGGAGCCCAGGGCTCCTAACAAGAGAGAAATGTAAAGGATTGCCAGCTGGCCACTGTTTGCTTCTTGGCAATTTGGGTCTCCTAATTTACATGGCGGTGGCCTTAGATTTGGAAGTATAGCTGATATTGTTAGGCATGTCATCCCCTGTATAACACCATATTAGATTTTTCTATAATTTTGCATGAAAAAATCATAATTAAAATAAAATTATTATGAAAAATATAGTATTTGCAAAAAAAAATTTGGAAAATTTTTATTTATGTCCTTTCAAGAATAAGTCAACTTAGAAGTTGGGTTTTAAACAAATTTGAGTAAAAAACACTAAAAATTGGACTTACAACTTGGTAGATAATGGAAGCCACGGTTATGACCCAAAAGCGGCCGGCGTAGGCATCGGCCAGGAAAGCTCCGAGAAGAGGAGTCAAGCTTGAAGTTCCACCAAAATTAGTAAGAGTATTAGCTGCCTTTGTTAATGGCATATGAAGCTGTGTTGTTAAGTAACTTATCATGTTTGTGTTAAAACCAACTACGGCCAACTTCTCACATATTTCATTTGCTGCACCGAAAAATTTAAACAAAATTCATTGATAATCTTATTAATTGAAGATATAAACAATAATTTAATCATGTTAATTAACTAAATAATTAAGCTTACCAAAGATAAAGGGCATTGTAATCATTCCACCTTTCTTCTTGTTTTTGCCATGGAAACCTTTCTCTTTCTCCTCCATGTTTTCCATTTCTCAAGACTTTATCTTTATTTGGTTTACATGTACTTTATTTATAGCCTGTTAGCCTGAATTATCAGTTCAATAAAAAATAAAATGAAAATGAAAATTGTACGAAATTTTTTTTCATAATTATAAATTATTGTTTTGTTTCAGTGGGGCCTATGAATTGGGCCTACATTGTTGTTTAAGCTTGTCATTCATGTATCTACTGTCTTCCCAATTCTGTAATTGACCAATTACTGCATGAAATATAATTTATGGAGGATGGCTTGTAAAATTTGGACCATTCTACAAATTTTAAAATGTGTGTGGACAGAGTTCATGGAATTTTTTTAATGAAAAGAGTTTCCGAATCAGTGATTCATGATCATTCCTACACTCTAAAATGGTATAAATGGCCTATCACAAAATTAATTAGTTACATTTTAAAGAATCCAGTATAAAACTACTAAATAAATACAGAGTAACATGTTATCATGCAAGAAGAGTTGGTCCTAAGGGGTTGGAAGGGTCGAATTTTATTTTTTACTTTTCTAATGTTTAAAAATAGTATCAATGTAGTGTTTGTAATAAAGCTTCTAATTTTTTAGCTTTTTTCTTGTAAATATTAGGTAAAGATTCATTATAATTTTAATTCGTTAATCAATTACACATTTTATTTTATTGTTACGCAAAAATAAATATTAAAAGCTACTAACCATTTATTATAAAATTTGTTTAGGACCCGAAAATATTAGGATACAACATGAATAGACTTTTGAGTTTGTAATCTCTTCAATATCTTTCGTTACCGTATTTATGTAACTATAGACACCAGAATTCATGTGCTACCAGACAAGTTGAGGTAAATGTGAATTGTTTTATGTGACAACTTGATATTGATGGACAGGTGAATTAAAGCAATTAGGCAAAACAACTACTGCGTTTTTAAAACCAATTTTTTTAACTTGTAGTCTGGTTCCCATTAAAATGATTAATCTTATTATATGTTAGTTGATTTTTAAAAGATTGTTCTCAACTAAAGATGATGTAATGAATCTTCACCGTCTAATTTCAAATTGAAAAAATAACAAAATATGTGATCCTACTATTTAGTACTCTTTTCGGTTCCTAATATTTATTGTTTTGGGATTAAATTCTTGGTTCCTAATACTTGTCATTTTATACTTCCCATGTATAATTTTCCTCATTCTTCCTATTTTTCCCATATTAATGACAGTTCAATTAATACCCTTTAAATGGACATGATACTTCATCAATTACCGATTTAAAGGTAGATGAGTAATTTTATACCCTCAATTAATTGTTTCTTAATAAGTGTGAAATTCTCTAAAACGATAAATATTAAGAACTGGAAAGAGTATATCTTATTAAAAGTAATTGATCATTTTAAGATATTTTTAAGAACCTAATTAACTTCGCGTATTTGATTTAAAATCATCAAAAGTATTTGAATTTTAATAATATTATAATGCAAGAATTTTAAAGATATTTATTTATTAGATTTTGCTGAGATTCTTTGTTCTTGACCAATAATTTGCTTTAGGCAACCAATTTTCACTATAAACGAGAAATTATTGGCATTTAACTTCCAAAATCATCATTCACAACCACTAATTACAGCATTAACATTCCATTAACAGTAATTACACAAATTCCACATTGAGCTTTACACTAAGCTATTATTTGGGCAACTATTTGTGATATTGACAACAGTAATTGCAATTTTGTTTCCATTCTTCGTGGAATTTTGGGTCATGTTATTTTGGATCTAATAATTTCGTTTCGGCCATCTGTTCACTTCCCATTGAGTAATGGAGGTTGGAAATTAAGGAGGATGATGAAAGATTTACATAATTTTTACCTACTTTTGTACAAAGTGAAAGGTAATATATAAGTTCAAAGGTAACATTTATCATAATGATAGTAAAAATGTAAAGTTGGTATGTAATTATGTCAAGTTTTGAAGTTCATATACCGTTATATTAATGAAAGTCAATTACATTCGATGATTTTAAATCCCACATATTTCAACAATTTGGAGTAAGAAGGTATGGCCTTAACTCTTATAAGGAATTTCTCACACCAAATAGTTTTATTCAGTAAAAAGTACTCCCTCCGTCTATTAAATCTTGTCGTTTTAACTAATTCACAGTTTTTAAGATAACAACTAACTAAATGAGATGATTTACTAGTTTAACCTTACATAAATGTCCTATTCAATTTTCAAGATTATTAATTTATTCAATAAAAACAATTTGACCTATAATCTTCTCTTATTATTGGAGATTAGAATATAATTATCTTGGAAGTTGAACAAATTAAAAGGGGTGGGAATGGAAAACTTGAAAAAAATTATCTTCGAAATACAAAATGATAATAAAAAAGAAACAACAAAACCCCTCTAAAACGACAATATTTGATAGACGGAGGGAGTATTAATTAAGTTCATATCATTTATCTATGATAACGATTTTGACCTACTATAAACCAAAATTAATGCAGCCTAATATTTCTCTTACTTACCAATCTAAAATCAGTTACATTTCTAAAATATGTAGCGCATATGCCTTATTTCATGGTGGTCCACATTACTTTCTATTTTGTAACTTTCAAGCACTCGATCTATCGTGAGTTTGACATTTTTTTAATAAATTCACGTTAATTGTAGAATTGTTTTACAAACTGAAATATTCTCACGAATCAGTGTATATACTAGATAAGATCTTTAATTGCATTGCAAATTAAGAAATAGAGAAATAAATAAAGTGATAGGTATAAACAAACATATTTGATAAGTTGGAGGTTATGATTTTCTTGGTTTAGATGTTTGGCAGATATACAATGATGTGTACCGCATCTTCTGGAAAACTTTTGTCCATTGTGTATAAGTGCATCATATTCTGCAATATAACCTACCTGCCGGCCTTTTAAAGTCCAATTATCCAATGTTGAACCAATTTGAACAAAATTGAATTGAATTTTTACATTATAACTGTCTAAAATTGGAGCTAAATAACAGCCAAAAAAATAACAAGGCCTGCGTTTTGTTTTGGTTTTAAGTACAAAATACCACTATTATTGTTTGAAATGTTAGGATTTCTTGTCAAAGTTCGAAAAATTTAAACTAAACTAAGGTTTTACATTTGTGCAATTTTACCCATTATAAATTACAAGATAATAGAATTTCATCGTTGCTCCATTGTGGACTGTGGTGCACTAGCTAGACGCCAAAATGCGTAATTGATATAATGACTCATTCATGTAGTTATATGCAAATCAAATTCACATGTTTCTTTAAATATCATTTCATATTTGGATTCAAATAAAATTTGCAATTCAACTAATTATTTCGACTTTACATTTATAGTTGGATGATGATGATCAAAAATTAAATTTTCGTTACTTCAAATCTCTTTTAATAAAAAAACTTGAATTCCAAAATCATATTATCTATTCCAAATTGTTTAGAATTCACTTAATATTATAAATTAGGAGTAAAATTACACCAATGTGAAATCATGTAGTCTTTATTCAGTTTTTTAGACATTTAGGTGAAATCTTAAATTCTCCAATACCGGGGAATTTTATTTACTATAAGAACTCATTTATGATATATATATATATATATATATATTTGTTCAAATAACTAACTATAAGAAAAAAAATTTATAATAAACTAACAATAAGAGTTAGCTAGACTTATGCGATGTGACATATTTTTAGTATTCAATTAAAAGCCGCGTGATTAGAAAAAAACATATGAGACTTTTGAAACGAAATTAACAAGGCCAAACAAGTAGTGAGTATAACATATTTATAATAATGTACTTGAAACATGGAAAATAAAAAACAAAAAAATAATTATTGTTGGAAATACTTGGCTCGCCCGTAAACAGGTCAATCGGGTCTAAGGATCTGATCCATTTTAAGTAATTGAATTTTATTGGAATAAGATTAAGGATTTATTTGTATATATGTTCCATATGTATCAAAAGTAGATTTATCCATTTTAATTCTTTATGAATAGATATTAGGGGAATTCATTTTGATGAAATTTCATTTTTTTTTCCTTAGTTTCTCTCTTTTGGGTTTCGTCCTACAACGAAAATATTACAAATTGATTGTTATTGATCCTCAACGTCGTCGAAGTCATGAATATACATCTATTCTCCAACACACCGTGAAATAGATTCGATTCGACATACAAAACGGCGTTTTTCGATCTCATGCATTGGAAAAAGGTAATTATCAAATTTGATTTCGATCACTAAATATATTTATGAGCTATTTTAATAATTTTGTAAATTCGTATAAAACACCAAATATTATAAGATTAATGTAAATAATAATTAATAACACAATACTAGAAAAAAACGTTTGCGTGTATTTGCGTTATGTAACTTACAAGTACATTTAGTCTATCCCTTAAAAAAATGCTAAAAGGACACCTGTACGTATATTTTTTTTTAAGCATGAGGAAATCAAACAATTATATTGAATTTAGTTGATTATGCACAATACCAGATGTTAGGCTCAGTAAGGTATAAAATAGGCCAGAAGGGGGTGAATGATTCTTTTTCGAGTTCTTACTTTACTTCAGAAAAATGCTTCTGAAGTTGCTTCTGAGTAAGTATTAGTTACTCAGAATCCCCTTTTGGTTCTATGAATTTCAGATGCAGAATGGAATAGACACACAAGTAAATAAGCTAAGTAAAGAAACGCAAACAGAGATTTTTATCCTGGTTCAGCCTCTGCCTAATCCAGTCCTTGGAAACTCCAGTCCAAGATTTAATTCACTATAAACTCTTCTTCTGGTGAAGAGTAAACCTTTTACAATGCCTTGACTGAAGTACCATTCAACAGTCTTTGCTGAGCTATACCAATACAGAAGTTCCTTCCTTCTATATCTGAGGCTCTGAGCTTCGTCTCTATTAAGTACCTTTCTTACTAGAACTTCGCTCCCTCACACTATCTTACCCTTAGTTTAGTGTAAGTTACAACAGTTTAATGAAGATGATCTTTGTGAACTTCTGAACTCTGTTTTAGTCAGTTCAATTACAAACGGATGAGATTTGAATGTTTGCTATGAAAAGGTTGTAAGCATATTGAGAGTTGTTTTTTTTTTCTTTAGTACTTGTATTAGGATTCAGCAACTTTTTCAAATGCAGGAAACCTTCTTTTTATAGAGGGAGAGAAAGTTTCCGTTGATATTTAGAACCGTTGCTGGAAATCCTGCCGTTGTCTCTCAGTCTTGTTTCCGTTAATAATCCGTTAGAGAGCTCGTCTAGGTCTGATTTGCACTTTGTTGTATTTGGTTGATTTTGCGGGTCCACTTTGTACTTGCAGATATGTTTTCAGCAAAGCAGGTGAGATTT